>JAODAL010011044.1:0-101962 GCA_025379985.1 Phyllomedusa bahiana | reverse complement strand
AAATTAAACATAAAAACACACAAAGGACACACAGGAGTTGCTAAGGGGGTTGAGTTCACAAGATGGATACTCCCTGTGAAGAAAAAGGGGGTTATCAATCAAAAGGGTTTAAGGAACATTCAGAGATGGTATAAATTTGTACCAAAACGAGGTCCAACAATTGGATCCATCTTTTCCCAAGTCTTTTTTTTCTGCCCAAAACAAAAAAAAAAAAATTGGCCTTTCTGTCCAAGGTAACCATAGTGGGGTCACAACATTTTTATATGTTCAAAATATGCAAACTACTGTACCTTTGTACTTCTTTACAAAGAAACAATACAAATTCGTAACTATATAAAATTTCAACAAAAAATTTATGTTTTATATCAATTACATCAAAAAATGCAACTTAAAAATACTTTGGGCTTCAAGTTCCATAAAAAAACCGCATCAGACGACATATTTCTGAACCCCTAACATGAGGGGAAATTTGGGTATGTAATCTGTAGCTAAAATTTCATAGAAAAACATGGCAGCGACACACCCACGGGAAAGTGATAAAAATTAAAAAAAGTAACACAACCCATAGAGGGGAAATTTTAAAAATATAAGTTTTTAGCCAAAAGGGGCAAAATGGATTTTTGTAAGGTACCGACAACCACGGGCCTAAATGTCGTCATGATCGTATAAAATATAAGTGCTTCTTTTTTTTTTTCTTTTTTTTGTTTTAATCATTATTGAATGCAAAATTTTTAAAAAAAAATTGATACGTACTTAATCCCAAGGTTAACTCTGGGGCTACCCTTTATAAGGGGTTGGGCTTTCTGAACCATGGGGAACAATGATTAAAAACATGTATTAGTCAAACCGTCGTGCAATCGTAGCACTGGTTGTTTTCAACTCTCCACCCGTATTATCACATTTTTAAGAATAATACTAAAAAAAAAAATTTTTTTAAAGTAAAGCTGCGGTCATCTGCTAAAGCTACTTCTAAGCAACTGGAGTATATCATTTTTTGCCTTTTCCTGCTCTCCCCGAGCGAAGCTGAACTGGGGAGTCTCCGTTCTGCAAGCCTTTAAAAAAGGGGCTATTAATCTCAAATATCATGAGCTGAAATACTGTTTTTTACATCGCACAGACACCACGATCGCATTTATACACACACACACACCACAACCCAAGATACGCATTTAACCCACACACACCACGACACCAAAACCATTTATACACACACACCACCACAGACACCAAGATACGCATTTGAACACACACACACACCACAACACCCAAAAACGTATTTTTACCACAACCCAGACACCAAAATCGCTTTAACACACACACCACAGACACCCAATACGCATTTAAACACCACACACACCACGACACCAATACCATTTATACACACACACACACCACAGACACCAAGATACGTATTTAATACACACACACCACAGGACACCAAGATACGCATTTATACACACACACACACACCACTGACACCAAGATACGCATTTATATATACACACACACCACAGACACAAAGATACGCATTTATACACACACACACACACACACACAGACACCAAGATACGCATTTACACACACACACCACAGACACCAAGATACGCATTTATAGACACTGTAGGGATTAGCTCAAAGGGAAGCAGTCCTTTAGTGTGAAACACGGCAAAGTTTATTGTAGCACTCCACAAAACATGAAAATTATACGCAGGCTTGCTTCAGCCAAACAAAAGACATCTGAAAAAAACAGTCACTGGTATCAGCACAGTACCGTACTCTGAGTCCTCTGGCAAGGCAACCGCAATGGCAGTTTAGTCGTTCCCTCAT
The DNA here is from genome assembly GCA_025379985.1 of Phyllomedusa bahiana. NCBI lineage: Eukaryota > Metazoa > Chordata > Amphibia > Anura > Hylidae > Phyllomedusa > Phyllomedusa bahiana. Next base: position 100,135 of record JAODAL010011044.1, on the reverse strand, counting down.
GGAGTGCAAGCTCAGCTCTGGCCTCCTGCATACTATTCGCTCCTCTGATCAGTTTTGAACAAGGTAAGGAACCACACCCCTCCACCTGAGCCTGCTGCCTTATATATGGCTGGTAAGCCCAGGACTGGTTGTGGGAGCAGCCCGTCCCACCCCAACTCTACAGACTGCTCAATAAAGCCCGACCCGATCACACGGCATTATTCCTATCACTACATATACATAAACCTGTGTCAGTGGCCTGCTGGCAGCTGACACCAAACAAATGGGCTTTATTTCACCGATCTTAGCAGATCGGGGACACTAACGTCCGTCCAAAACGGAAACCTTGTGGCTTCCTACAACCCCCCTCCCCTTCTTGCCCAATGCCGGGGGACTGGCACCTACAGGCCATCCAAACTAAATATCACCCCTAGACAGGCATCTGCATCCCCTGCAGCTTGCCCGGCCTGTGCTCCAACCGAGAATTAAAATCCTGCAAGAGCCAGGAACCAACGGTGACCCGGCATTGTTGCCCGTTTTCTCCCTTAACCACTTAAAAGGGCATGATCCTCACCAATCTAAATTTTCCGACCTAAGGCAAGAGGGTAGACCGGATTAAGAATCGAGCGGCCCTTTAATGGCCAAACATTCCCTCTCAATAATGTCATAATTACGTTCAGCAGGGGACAGCTTCCTGCTGAGGAAACCACTGGATGTTCCTCGCCCATTGATAACCTTGGGACATTACTGCTCCTAGGCCGACCTCTGAGGCACTCTGTTTTGTACCACAATTCTCGCGAGAATCTGGGGCCACCAATACTGGCTGTCTACATAGGGCCTGTCTTCAAGTTTGGAAGGCCACCTACAGCCTCTGGGGACCACTTGTGATTCAAGGCGGATTGACACCCTTCGTTAGGTCAGTTAGGGGCAGCCGCCATCACGGCGAACATAGGGATAAACCGCACGGTAATATCCACAATCCCTGAAACGTGCTCTCACTTGTTTCTTATTGAGTGGGCCGGGGCCAAGGTTTGGATGCTTCTATTCTGATTCACTTGAGGGCATATCTCCCCTCTTCCACGACATTACCCCAAGTAACGGGCCCTCCTCAATCCCTACCGGCGCACTTACTGGGGGTTCTATGGTGAAACCCACCTTTCCTTAGCGCATCTAGGACAGCTTGGATCTTCTTAAGTGACTCTCCAATCTCGCTGAAGATCACTATGTCGTCAAGGTAGCTGACGCATATGCCCTGTGGGGGACCCAGAGAATCCTATCCATCGCCTCGGAATGTGCGTGAGGCCCCCTGCAACCCAATGGCATTCTTACATATTGGAACGGACCCGTCCCCTTTATGGGGTTTTATGTAGAAAATGCAGTCTTCACTCGGGCCTCCTTGGCTAAGGGGATCTGCCCCAATACCCCTTAGACAGGGTCTACGGTGTGATATTACCGGGCTGGCCCTAACCTCTCCATAAGCTCATCCACCCGGGGCATGGGGTATGCATCGACCTTGGAATACCTCATTTATTTTACGGTAGTCGTTGCAGAAGCCCACTCACCTTTGGGTTTTGGCACTAACAAGAAGGGGCTTGGACATCCGCTCTTAGATCTCCTCTATCACCCCTAATTTAACCATTCTCGTACCTCTTTTGCCCACAATTTTCCCTACGGGCCTCGTGCATCCTATAAGTTTTTAAACTCACTCTGACATGAGGCACGTGGTCACAATCTCCATGTTCCACAACATGTATAGCCCAGGTGCCTCTTGAACAAGTCCATATTTTTTTTGTCAGCATTGTCTGCACTGTTGGGTCTGAGAAGGAGACAGGGTCTCTGCCAATCTTTACTGCCTCTACACTGGTCTCTGGTTGGGACCACAAACAAAGATGCCTCCGGGGGGTCCCTATCCTTCCATGGCTTGAGCAAAGTTGAAACGTGGTAGATTTTATAGGGCTTCCTTCTACCCATGTGGAGACCGATAGTTTTGACCTGCTCCCCACCTTCTCACTACCTCATATGGACCTTGCCATTTCGCCAGGAACTTGCTCTCCACCGTTGGTACTAAGAACCATAACCCGACCCTGAAAACTAAAACTGTCTCACTCGGGCCGACTTTTGTAGACTCTCGCTTAGCCGCCTCTTTGGTGCCTGTAAGTAATGCTTTTTTAACAATGGGGATACCTGAGCGATCCTTCCTGCAACTGGGCCACATGCTTCAATAAACCTTTTATGGGTGTGACTTCGCTTTCCCAGGTCCCTTTGGCGATATCTAATAGACCCCTGGGTTGCCTGCCTAAAGCAGATTCAAAGGGGTAGAACCCTGTTGGAGGCTTGTGAACCTCTCTAAAAAAAATAGGACAAACGGCAAAAAGGTATGTCCCAATCTCGGCCATCTTTCTCGACTACTTTCTTCAACATGGCCTTCAGGTCTTGTTTGAAAGCGCTCTACCAGCCATCTGTCTGGGGGTGATAACACCGAGGTGCGAGCTGGTCACCCTCAGAACCTTACAAAGATCCTTCATTACTCTTGACATAAACGGGGTCCCTTGATCCGTCAGTAATCTCTTTTCGGCATACCCGTTCGGGAAAATATGTGCCAAAGCTCCCTAGCAATGACTTTTAGAGGAAGCATTCTCAGGTGGCAACAGCTTCTGGGTACCTGGTAGCGTATTCCATGATGACCAGAATGTACTGGTTGTCCTCGAGCCGACTTTACAGGCCCCCACAAAATCCATCGCTACTCTCTCAAAGGGTATCTCAATAATAGGCAATGTAATTAGCGGGCTGCGGAAATTGGCGCTGGGGAGGTTACCTGCACTGGGACATGACTGCATAGTTCCGGATTTCCCGGTATCACTCTGGCCAGTAGAATCTGGGTAATCCTCTCTACGGACTTATCTTGCCCCAGGTGTCCGCACCGAAACATGACAGTGAGCCAGGTCCATGACCAACCCCTATGGGGTTTGGGAAACTAGCATTGTTCCACCACTCTTCACGATTTTGGTCACCCGGTACAACAGGTTCCCCTTCATGGCAAAATGTGGGAAAACTTTCCTCGGCCCCTGACTCTTGGGGTACCCCAGTCCAGGACCACCACGCTATATGAAAGCCCCTTCAGGGTTTCATCCTTCAGCAAGGGCCGTCCCCAAAATTCCCCGAGATACCCCTAGGTCGGGTGACTGTCTCGCGTCAAGGGTTGACTCGATCTCACCAATCTCCTACCATACAGAGAACGGGAATTCGGGGAACCACCTCCTGGACAGGGTTTTCAGGGCTGTCAGTGCTCTCGGAATTTCTGGCTGTACTGTATTTTCCCCATAGTAACCCAAAGAGAGGCAGTCCGGCCAATTATCCGCCTCGTGCAGTAACCCCTTCTACTATGCCTACTTGGTGGAGACACTGTACCCCCATCAGATTTTAAACGTGACTCGAGCCACAGGGTACACTTGGTATCCCCCATTATGCAACGAGACTCCCAAAGTTTTCCCCTGGATCAACACATGGGGAATACGGGCCGTTGAGGAGAGTGACCCAAACTCCCCGAGTCCAGGAGTCCCCTGATAGGGTTGCCACACACCCTTATTTGGACAGAGGGAAGTCCCTTCTCCGAGTGCCCAACACTGCTGTGCAGTCCGGTTGCGGCAAACATGACGTACGCCGCCCTATGGAACAGTCCATGGGTTCCCGAGCCAAGAGGGGCATTGGGCCCCAAGTGCCCGGTCACGTGGCACTTCCATCAGATGATGTTCCCTGACAGAGGGTCTGGAGGTTGGCTCGTACAGAAAATGGCTGGCAGGCCTTTGGCCCTGGACCTGGGCTTCTCTAGGGGGTTTTGGGTCCCCTTCTTGGGCCGTCAAGTTCACTCTGCATACGCCAGTATGGAGGGGCAAAGGGTCCCGATCGCCCTTGAGCGCTCCACGCCTTGAACTGTTCCACCAAGGCTCCCAAGTCATCTGCCGTCTGGGATTTCCCTGCGGGGCCCAGCACTGCACTGGTTGGGGAATAGTGCGTGCACAAAACCGGTCCATCCATGACCCTTTCCACCATCTGGGCTGGGGGAACAGACCTTTTGGTGCAGCCATTTCTGGATGAGGTGCAGGAGATCAAACATTTGGGACCTTGGGGGCCGGTCCCTCCGTATCCCCAGGTGCACCCTCTGAGCCCGGACGGTGACCGTCACGCCCAGGCGTGCCAGGATCTCTGATCTCAGTTAGGGTATTCCCCTGGCATCCTGCAGAGACAAGTCATAATAACCCTTTTGAGGCTCGCCGGTAGAAAGGGGCCAGGACCTTGCCCATGCGGGGCTGGTTGTCTTCCCGTTCGGGCAACCCGCTCAAAGACGGTAAGGAAGGCTTCCACGTCGTCTTCTGGGGTCATCTTCTGAAGGGCGTTCGTACCCTTTTTCCGCGACTGCTGTCCGCCCTCCTGACGGGGTGTAGTGGGGTCCCCTTTTCCCCGATTGCCTCCTCCATGATGGACATCTCCCTTTGATCAGGACTGGTTCGTTTCTTTGCTGTGACCGCAGGGGAAATCAGCATGGGTTTGTTGCTGTTGGACGCTCACCTGCACAGGTGCTTCAGCAGTCCCCCATTACTCCTGTCTGGCTTTTAAGAGTAGCAGCCGCCTTAACCCAGGACATGCATTCTCCTACTCCAGGATGTTGCCCGCATCCGAGACACCAATTGTAGGGATTAGCCCAAAGGGAAGCAGTCCTTTAGTGTGAAACACGGCAAAGTTTATTGTAGCACTCCACAAAACATGAAAAATAAACGGCAGGCTTGCTTCAGCCAAACAAAAGACATCTGAAAACACAGTCACTGGTATCAGCACAGTACCGTACTCTGAATCTCTGGGCAAGGCAACCGCATGCAGGTTTCAGTCGTTCCCTCTATGGAGTGCAAGGCCCAGCTCTGGCTCTCCTGCAAACATTCGCTCCTCTGAGCAGTTTGACCAAGGTAAGGAACCACACCCCCTCTCACCTGAGCCTGCTGGCCTTATATAGGGCTGGTAAGCCCAGGACTGGATGTGGGAGCAGCCCGTCCCACCCAACTCTACAGACTGCTCCAATAAAGCCCGACCCGGATCACGGCATTATTGCCATACTACATATACAAAACCTGTGTCAGTGGCCTGCTGCCGCTGACACCAAAACAAATGGGCTTTATTTCACCGATCTTAAGCAGATCGGTGACACATAACGTCCGTCAATAACGGCACCTTGTGCCTTCCTACAATATATAGATATATATATATATATATATATATATACTTATAGTAAACTGTATAAAAGCTGCCATAGGCTGTCCTGCATCAATATCCTTCCTGAAGGTCTGAACTGTGGCTGTATAACAAAGAGATTTTATTGATCTGATTCCTTTGTGGACTATAGCTATGTTCTCCAATGCAGGAGAAACATTTGTGGTCCAGTCAGTGTGTTCAATAGAGCGGCGTTGGTAGAAAATATTTTTTCAGTTCCTGTGTTAAGGAGAAAACTGATCTTCCTTTCCCTGATGAATTATGATAGTGTTAAAGTTACTGTCCTAAGTAGCACATATGCCCTTTCTTGGGCATGCGCCCTAGTCAGGAGCATGCTGCTTTTCTAGTGTAGCCGCTCAGCAACTGTAGTATTAATCCCTTAAAGACCTGGCTTTTTTTGTTGTTGACACGTTCGTTTTTCCCTCCTCGCCTTCCCAGAGCCATAACTTTTTTATTTTTCCACCTACATAGACACATGGGGGCTTTTATTTTGCGGGACAAGATGTACTTTCTAATGGTGTTATAGAATATACTGGGGAACCGCAAAAAAATTCCAAGTGGGACAAATTGTGAAAAAAAACGTACTTTCGCCATATTTGCGGGTCTTTTGCTTTTACGGCGTTCAATCTTTGGTCAATACAATGTGTTATCTGTATTCTACAGGTTGATACGCATCCGGAAATACCAAACATTTAGGGTTTCCATTATGTTTTGGTACTGTAAAAAAATTCCAAACTTTTTCTATTTTTGAAATTTGCGCCGCGGCGCCAGTTTGTGCGACCAATAACTTTTTTGTACTAACACCTACGGATGTCAGTGAGGTCACATTTTTTGCGGGCTGAAGTGTACTTTTTATCGTTAGCAGTTTGGAATGCATGCGACTTTTTTGATCACTTTTATTCCATTTTTTAAGTGACATAAAATGACCAAAAAAAGCAATTTTGGCGTTTGGAATTTTTTTTTCTTCTACGGTGTTCAGCGCACGGGATAAATGATGTTATATTTTTATTGATCGAACTTTTATGGACGCGGCAATACCAAATATGTGTAACTTTTTTATTATTTTATTGTTTTTATTTGTAAAATGGGGAAAAGGGGGTGATTTGAACTTTTAATACTTTTTTTTGTACTTTAAAACTTTTTTTTCTTTTTTTTACTTTAACATTGAGGCCACCTATGGTACTTGACCACTAGGTGGCGTGATTGTCAATACAGTCTAATGCATTGCATAGGCAATGCATTAGACTGCACCAAAATGGCGGTTTCCCCACTTCCTGTCTGCGGACGGAAATGGGGCAAACCAGGACATGGAAGTGACAGGAGCCTCCCCAAGGCTCCCCACTGCCATGTCCGGGGGTCGGATCATTGCAGATATGCTGCGACGGTGCCGATCACCCTCAATCTCGGTGCGGGGCACCGATCTTAATTCATTCACCCGCCGCAGCCATATTGGCCACGGTGCCTGACGATTTAAACTGCGCGGGGGGGCTATGCAACCGGTGCGCGCTGTAACGGCCGGGTGTTAGCGGCAATTAGCAGTGATCCCCCTGCAAAGCCCCTTATAGACCCTGGGACGTACTCATACGTCCAGGGTCCTTAAGGGGTTAAGGGAATATGTTCTGAACAGAAAATTATTTAAGGCCATAGGCAAACTGTACATACTGTAAATGATGCAAAAATAGAGAAAGTAAAATACACAGAAATTCAAGAAAGTGTATAAAGATTGTTTTGGCCTCTATGAGCTTAATTAAATTTTTTTTTTTAAATGAACCAGATAGTCTATTGTCACTGTATCCATTGGTTCTATCTATTGCATTCCCCGTTTGAACTACTTAGTAATCTGAAGAATTTCAAAATTTAGACTCCATCCTGGTCAAAGAGCAGAAGTCAAGCATTGGCCTACTGTAAAGTCCCCCAAAAAACTTAGAAACCATGAAAATTCAAAGATCAGAAAATCGTCATTCTGGTTCTGCAATATAAACCACAAATGAAAAATAAGCCCCACCAAGCAATATAGTGATATGGATCACTTCACTAGTTGAAATTTTAAATTAAATTTGACAATGCAGATCTGTAGTGCTGCTCGAATCTGTCCCTGTTCAGCTCAACTCTGGTTCAGCTGATCTTTTAAACCTAGCCCTAAACCTAGCTCTAATCCTGACCATAGTGGTAACACTGAACTAGAACTAATTTTTGGGTTTTCTTTTGCTGGTTTTGAGTTAACTTACCCATTACCTGTCACTTTTATCTCTGTGGTGCTGTTGCCCCAATGTCCCTTCAGGCCCAATGCCATAATAGGGCTACCCATGGGAGGTTAGAATGGAAGTGATGTCAAATGGAAGTGATGTGATGTCATTGTCAGACCAGAAGCGCCTAGGCATGGGTAAGTTAGCCTATTCAAAATCAGTAGCAGAAACTCTAATCCCAATTTAGAGTTAGTGTTATTTATGCAGGTTGACCTAAATTGAAGCATTTAGATTTAGGTTGAATTTGACTTAGACCCAAATTTGAAGTTCAACGCTATACATCTATAATATTAAACCAAATTACGTTTACAATAAACTCATTGAAGTGGAAAGTTAGAGGAAAGCACGCCATTAATATTCTGTACAGCATACATGAGGGGATATATGCTCATTCTAATAATATATTATGGATTTGCTTGTCATGCGATTTCCTACCATAATCATTTGGTGACACTCCCGCTCAGGATACCATAGCTCATATACCCCCCCACAGTAAGTTAATAGAACCTTTAAGATGACCTTGTATTCTGTCCGCCAAATTAGCAAAAGCTAATTACATATTGCATTGTACTTTCATTTACTTTTTGAGACAAGATCAAGAATAAGAAGGCTGAAAGAAGAAAAGTTATTATTGTGATAAACTTATTTCTAATTACATAAAAAACTAGTAATTTTTGCTCAGTTATTTTATGGTTGTAGTAAATCAACGCACTCTTTTTGAGTTACTTACGTTACGCTGATTGATTGGCAACTATATAATCATAAGACTAATAACAGCAAAATAGAATAACTTTTCTCTTGGATAATCTTAAAAAATTCTACCGTGTCTGGTTATGACTGTTACTTATGTGTTGTGGCACATCTTGATGTTTTTATGAATCCCTCTTTAAACATCCACCTAAAGTGGTTGTCACATGCTCAGTAACACAGTCAGACCATGAACTATATATCCTCTTGTTCATTGGAAGCAGACCGGTTTCTGTAAACTGGCCAAAAAATTAGCACACTCAAAATGAATTTTTCTCATCAGCATTTTGGTGGACATTCTCTTAGGGAAGTAAAAAAAAAATCAGGGTCATGATAGCAAACTTTTATCTGCAATATTATATCTAGACAGAGAAATATTGCTTTTATATAATAGTTAATTAGCATTTATTTGTGGGACAACCCCTGTAAGTAGGAAATACAGTACAGGCAAATATTGAAGTCACCTCTTTACACCTCTCTACATTAATTACATTTTAGGATTCAGAGCACTTTTGATCTGACCTTGAGGTCACCTATTAAAAGTTTATGCCATGATTGTTACAGACTTTTCCCAATTTAAATGCATTTGAAACAGATTGTGGGCGTTCTTCTCAATAACATGGCTTTAAGCTGACCATTAGCTGAATTTCTCATTTTATCTTCATAGGGCTTTGAAATTTTATCTCATTAATAGTTGCTGGATATAAAGTTCACAGAAGAGAGAAAATCTTCAGCAAACGTGTTACATTATTAAGTAAAGTATCTACTGTGTCTGCTTTTCTATTATCATGTTTAACTTCTATTTTAAGTTTTCCTTATGTCCAATTTTTTGGCTTGGCTTAAAATCCCCAATTAAATTTCAAGGCTCTTTAATGGGTGTGTGACTGTAAGTAGGGGTGGAACCAGCACTATGGACCCCTAGTCAGGGCAGTGCACTGGGCCCCCCAACCAACACCACCACTCACAGAAATAAATATATATACATTATCGATAAACTTATAGGGCCACATGTATGAATCTCGCCGGGTCGGGGCGCACCTTTCCGCCAGTTTTCCGGCGGAATCGGCGCCTGATTTATGTCAGGGCCGGGGCGCGCTCATACATACAATGTAAAGTCCGCCGCACCTCGCCTGTGTTTTAGGCGCAGTGCGGGTCCGAGGCGCAGGGCGGCGCTGCGCCTGAGATTCGCCGCCCGAGCTAGTGCGGTCATACATGCGGGGAAAAATCCGCCGCGCCTGGCCAGTGTGTTAGGCGCAGGGCGGGGACCGAGGCGCAGTGCGGGGCTGCGCCTATGATTCGCCGCCGGAGGTAGCGCACTCATACATGCGGGGAAAAGTTCCCTGCGCCTCGCCAGTGTGTGTGGGGCACAGTGTGGGGACATGGGCGCAGTGCGGGACTTAGGCGCCGTGCAGGGCTGCGCCGAAAAACAGTTCCAATGTGAGACAGGCTGGAACAGCGAGAAATCATTCTAGATGTAGGTGCGGAGTATGAATAAAAAATCGCCTTTATAAAGGCGTTCAAAATTCTCAGGAAAAGAGCTGAAACCTAAAAAATAAAAAATACATAAAACAAAATCACTTTCCAATATCCTAATTCAAGAATTAGGATATTGGAAATTGCCGGGAAATACAGTAATTCAAAATCAGAAAGCTATTCTGATTGGTCGGTATAAACCTGGCCAATCAGAATAGGAGCACATTGAACCATTAAAACCTATGGGGAAGTTTAGACCAATCAGAATCCACGGCGGGATAGTTTCAAAATTACAGTAAAAATGCTGAAAAGGGCTGATTGGTTAAGCTACCGGGGACTTGGCTAGCTCAGCCAATCAGAATAGGAGCGACAGAGACCATTCTAGCCTATGGAGAATTATTGACCATCAGAATAGGAGCGACAAAGACCCATTCTAGTCTTTGGAGAAGTTTGACCAATCAGAATCCACGGCGGGATAATTCAAAATACAGTAAAAAGATAGAAAAGAGCTGATTGGCTGAGCTAGTGGGTGCTTGGCTATCCCAGCCAATCAGAGCGCGAGCTACTTCTCCCATTATAGTCTATAGAGAGATGGGCGCACTGAAATCTCGCCGCTCAGCGCCATGCGGCATGAAGTATTAATCAAAAAATTATTTTTATTAAATGTAAAACATTATCAGATAAAGAGCCGAACCCTTCTTTACAAATAAAGCAGTTAAAACCCGAACACCGTTTTGTCGCCGAGACCGGCGCTACATAGGGAATTGCAATAGAGAGAATCGCCGGAAATACAGTAATTCAAATTGTTTTAAGCTATTCTCATTGGTCGGCAGAAGCCAGCCATCAGAATAGGAGCGACAAAGACCCATTTATCCTATGGAGAAGTTTGGACCAATCAGAATAGGAGCGACAGTAGCCCATTCTAACCTATGAAGGAGTATTAACCAATCAGAATAGGAGCGACAAAGTCCCATTATATCCTATGGAGAAGTTTGGACCAATCAAAATCAATGGCGGGACAGTTCAAAAATACAGTAAAAAGACAGAAAAGAGCTGATTGGCTGAGCTAGCGGGGGCTTGGCTAACCCAGCCAATCAGAGCGCGAGCTACTTCTCCCATTATAGTCTATGGAGAGATGGGCGCTCTGAAATCTCGGCGCTCAGCGCCGTGCGGCATGAAGTATTAATAAAAAAATCATTTTTATTAAATGTAAAACATTATCAGATAAAAAACCGAACCCTTCTTTACAAATAAAGCAGTTAAAATCCCGAACAACGCGTTTGTCGCCGAGACCGGCGCTACATAGGGAATTGCAATAGAGAGAATTGCGGGAAATACAGTAATTCAAATTGTTTAACCTATTCTCATGGGTCGGCATAAACCAGCCAATCAGAAAAGGAGCGACAATGTCCCATTATAACCTATGGAGGAAAATTGACCAATCAGAATAGGAGCAACAATGTCCCATTATATCCTATGGAGAAAATTGACCAATCATATCCAAAGGCGGGACAGTTCAAAATACAGTAAAAATGCAGAAACTAGCTGATTGGTTGAAGCGGCGGGGGCTCGTCCAGCTTAGCCAATCAGAGCGCGAGCTACTTTCCCATAGAGTTCTATGGGGAAAAGAAATTCTGAGCGCACTCTGTGATTGGCTAAGTTAATAGAGGCGCGGTTATTTGGACCAATGGGAGAGCGAGCGACGCTACTATGGGTTTTCTAATACAATCTGAAATAAAACTGTACATGGCCGAAATCAAATTATACCACTACCGAAGTTGTCCCGATGTGTATATAAAACGAATAATAATATGGGGGTACCGAAAAAAAAATATTAAATCAATAAAATCATGTTTATTTCTTTATTTTCGTTAGCCAAGGATAAATAGTATGGGTGCAATGAAAATAAAGAAATAAACATGATTTTATTGATTTAATATTTTTTTTTCGTTACCCGGCTCTTTATCTGATAATGTTTTACACTTAATAAAAATGATTTTTTTATTAATACTTCATGCCGCACGGCGCTGAGCGCCGAGATTTCAGAGCGCCCATCTCTCTGATTGGCTGGGATAGCCAAGCACCCACTAGCTCAGCCAATCAGCTCTTTTCTGTCTTTTTACTGTATTTTGAACTGTCCCGCCTTTGATTTTGATTGGTCCAAACTTCTCCATAGGATAAAATGGGACTTTGTCGCTCCTATTCTGATTCGTTAATACTCCTTCATAGGTTATAATGGGACATTGTCGCTCCTATTCTGATTGGCTGGTTTATGCCGACCAATGAGAATAGCTTAAACAATTTGAATTACTGTATTTCCCGTCAATTCTCTCTATTGCAATTCCCTATGTAGCGCCGATCTCGGCGACAAACGCGTTGTACGGGTTTTTAACTGCTTTATTTGTAATGAAGGGTTCGGCTCTTTATCTGATAATGTTTTAAATTTAATAAAAATAATTTTTTTATTAATACTTCATGCCGCACGGCGCTGAGCGCCGAGATTTCAGTGCGCCCATCTCTCCATAGACTATAATGGGAGAAGTAGCTCGCGCTCTGATTGGCTGGGATAGCCAAGCACCCGCTAGCTCAGCCAATCAGCTCTTTTCTGTCTTTTTACTGTATTTTGAATTATCCCGCGTTGGATTCTGATTGGTCTAAACTTCTCCATAGACTAGAATGGGTCTTTGTCGCTCCTATTCTGATTGGCCGAGCTAGCCAAGCCCCGCTAGCTCAGCCAATCAGCTCTTTCTGTCTTTTTACTGTATTTTGAATTATCCCGCCGTGGATTCTGATTGGTCAATCTTCCCCATAGGTTTTAATGGTTCACTGTCGCTCCTATTCTGATTGGCTGGTTTATGCCGACCAATGAGAATAGGTTTCAGAATTTGAATTACTGTATTTCCCGGCAATTTACAATATCATATTTGTTGATATTGCGCCGTTCTAGAGTTTTGGAAAGTGTTTTTTTTTTTTTTTTTAAGTATTTATTTTTTACGTTCAGCTCCTTTCTGACACTGTCTTCCGCCTTTATAAAGGCGATTTTTTTCGGAATCATACTCCTGCTGCACGAAGCTGAGCGCCGAGATTTCTGTCGCGATCTTCGATCTGCTTCCTCGCATGTTCGGATCTTGCTTCACTTTGCCTCTGTCGGAGGATTTAGACCAAAAAAAACCAGGTCTGCCTGTCGAGCTGCCGAGCGCTGCACTGCGCCTCGCTTTGCTGACTCGCCATCGTACATGCCTCGGGGTTTTCGAGTGCGCCGCGTCTTGCCCCGGAACGCCTACCCCGCGCCCACTCTGCGCCCATTGCCCGCCCCTTCATGCGGGGCGCAGCTGAAAGTGGCGAACACTGCGCCTAACATCACATCCCCGCGTCCGACAGCGGGATTCGGGCTGGGAGGCACAGTATACGCCAGAAAACGGGCAAAAAGCCCGATCATACATGTGGCCCATAGTCTACAACACCGTCACATAGAGACCACACAGCGGTCAGACACCATCTCAGGTCACCACCATATGGCAGTGACTACAGCACTGATCCAACACAGAAAAGAAATAAGTCCTGACATGAGGGACTCACAGGAGATGTTCTATCTGATGAGTCATTCTCTGAATCCTTTTTCTTCCCATTTCTTCTTCATCCGACCCAGAACGCCTTGACGACTTCTCCCAACTGCAACTCGTACCTGTAGAATTTATTACACAAACATCTCAGATTTCTCACTTTATCAGCACTAACCTACTGATTTCTACCTCTGTTATAGGTGCCCTCCATTAAGTAATTAGGAAGTAATGTTGCCTACCATTAAGTAGGTAGGTATCTAGATCCCGGTAGGTAGGTATACAGCTCTTTGTAGGTAGATATGTTGCCCCCTGTAGGTAGGTTTACAACCCCCTGTTGGTAGATTTACAGCCCCTGTAGGAAGACATACAACCCCCTATAGGTACAAGTAGATAAACCACCCTCTGTAGGTAGGTATACAGCTTCCTGTAGGTAGATATACTGCCCCCTGTAGGTACAAGTAGATATTCTATTCCCTATATAGGCCCCTGTAGTTTAAATTCCCCTCTGTGGGTTATAGCAAGCAAGCAAGTACACCGACAACTGAGCTGAGCTCTTTAAGAACTCTTGGGTGTAAGCCATCAGGGTATGGAGCCTTGTTTACATTCAGTTTATTTAACTTGGCTTGGACCATTTCTACACTGAGCCAATTAATTATATCAAATGATGTATTAACAGTACTGATACCACCTACATCTGTATTGGGCCTGCCCCCATAAACTGCTTTCTCCTCGTTAGGATATACAGAGCTGAAGAACCTATTTAGCACCTCTGCCTTCTCCTGATTCCCAGTGACTAGCTCCACAATACAGTTTTTTAAGGTCCCTACATGCTCCAACTTTGGCTTTTTGGCATTTATGTGTTTAAAGAATGTCTTGGGGTTTGTCTTGCTGTCCTCGGCATCCTGCATTTCATTTTGAATTTCAGCTGCTTTGATCACTTTCTTACAGATTTTATTAAGCTCCCTGTAATTTTAAAAGGCAAATGCTGACCCCATTGACATTTTTCAAATGCCCTTTTTATTATTTATTGCCCTTTTAACAGAAGGTAGAAGCCATGTTGGATTTAGTTTTAATCGCCTATACTTGTTACCCATAGGAATACATTTTGCTATCAAATTCCCTAGCATCTCATTTGGCTTCTACATCACTATTTTGCTAATAGCTGCTCCAGCCTATGTCCTGTATTGCATCCCTAAATAAGGGGAACTTAGCCTTTTTAAAATGAAATGTTTTTGCCCTCCTGCTCTGTGTTTCTTTTTCCAGTTTACCCTAAAATTAATTATATTGTGGTCGCCGTTACCTAGATTTTCAGAAACCGCACCGCACCAAAAAAATCCCACTTCTAGTGGGATCGTCCACAAACTGCCCCATAAAATTATCCTGTAACAGATTGAGGAACTTCCTTTCCCTTGCAGTTGATGAAGAATCATAACCCCAGTCAATGTCTGGGTAATTAAAGTCGCCCCTTATTATCACTGTATCTGTCTGTACTGCCAGCACCACTTGTTTATGCTCCTGTTTTTCTATCTCCTCAGTGATGTTAGGGGGTCTATAGATTATGGCAAAAATAATTTTTCCTGCATTAACCCCTCCTTTTGTTTCCACTCACAATGTTTCCACATCTTCACCATCTTCACCCTCTATTGCCTCTTTCACATTTGCCTACATATCACTCTTTACATACAGACACAATCCTCTTCTCTTCCTGTTCACTCTGTCCTTCCTAATAGATTAAAACTTTGAAGGTTGACAGTCCAATCATGTGAGGAGTCCAGCCATGTTTCAGCAATACCAACCACATCAATCTGCTGCTCCAGAACTAACGCCTCAAGCTCCACCATTTCGATTGCTAGACTTCTGGCATTTGTGAATAGACATTTTAAGTTCCCTTCCAGTTTTACACTTTCCGTCAATGGTATGGGATTATATGTGACACGTTCATTAGATGGCATGGGATCATACATTACCCGTTCAGTAGACAGCATGGGATTAAATGTTAACCTTTCAGATGATGGCAT
Source organism: Phyllomedusa bahiana (assembly GCA_025379985.1). Taxonomy (NCBI): domain Eukaryota; kingdom Metazoa; phylum Chordata; class Amphibia; order Anura; family Hylidae; genus Phyllomedusa; species Phyllomedusa bahiana. The sequence goes on along the minus strand of JAODAL010011044.1, from coordinate 84,850 downwards.
GGAATTATACATTTCTCCTTCGGTAGATGGCATGGGATTATACATTACACCTTTAGTAGATGGCATGGGTTTATACATTACACCTTTAGTAGACAGCATGTGATTATATATAACACACTTAGTATATGGCATGAGATTACATAAGATATTGTGGGCATCTATATCTTCAATGCTTGTTTTCAACACATGGATCTCCTTACCCACTGTGCTAGTCTACCCCCCACAACCCACTTCTCCACCCGTCGATATAGTCTGCCCACTCTCTAACCTATTTACCCCTACATTTTCTAGATTGTCCTTCCTCCTCATCCCTAGTTAAAATACTCCTGCACCCCTTCTAGAATTCTCTCCCTCAGCACAGCAGCATTCAGGTGCAATTTATCTGTAGAAAACAGATTGTACCCCAATGTAAAATCAGTCCAGTGCTCTAAGAACCCAAACCCTTCTGTCCTACACCAAGACTTCAGCCATTCATTTAACTCCTTGAGCTATTGCTGTCTCTCCTGCGTATCGCATGGCACAGGCAGTATTCTAGAGAACACAACCTTTATGACCTATATGAATAAGGTAGCTATTTCTGCAGCATTTAGGTTTGGTTTACCTTTGCATCAGAAATTCCATTTGTTTTCATACATGTGATATGCTATCACCGTATTTGCAGGGCATACTTCAGGCGCATTGCAGTGCAATTACGCCACAAACTACACCCTGCAAATACATTGTGTGAACATACCCTAACATTTTTTTTTCCTGTCCCATTGTGTCTCATTGTTTTCAATGGGAATATGTACTACAGGTCACGATATGAACTATGGCATGTATTCTAATTGAAAACAATGGGACAGTGTAGGTACCTTTTTGATGCTCATTTAGGATGAGATGTATGATTTTTGGTGCCCAGGTGCCAATTTAATTGCACATATTTGTAGCGTAGCATGCACCTGAATCTATGAACCTTTTCTGCTATTGGTCATGGATTTAGTACTTTGTAGCTAAAAAGTGACACTTCTGGCTCAGGAAAACCACTTTTAAAGCACATAGCTGTAGCTGGCTTGCTGGGTCACATAGCACAGGCGTGGTGCGTGGGGTCGGAACTAGCTCAAGTCCTGAACATTTAACCCCCCCATATATTATAGCCAATAGTGGATGGAACATCTATGTAATAGAGAGAGGTAGCTCCCTCTGTGCAATCATCAGCACCCCTGCAACATGAAGGCATGGTGTGGATGATTGCAATGGTTGCTGAAGGCTAAATAATGGCCTCTGGTTTGCCATTTACTGGAGCGTATTAGGCCCTGCTAGAGACGGGTCTAATAAGCTACATGTCACAGGCATAATACATAGCAATACATTATTGTACTGCTGTGTAAAATATAAGTGATGAAGCGATGGCATAGTCTGGTCTCATTGTTAGTCAAAAATTAAGTTTGAGCATTTAAAAAGAAATAATGATACTAAAAAGCAAACACAAAACCCCTATTTGTCTAAAAAAACATTGTTGGCCAGATTTGTAAAAACGGTCTAAGCATAAGACTGTCTTTGTTGCCTATAGCATCAAATCAGAGCTCAGTTTTCCTTTTCCAGAGCATTAAGAGAAATTAAAGCTGAGCTCTGATTGGTTGCTATGGGCAGCAAAGCCAGTTCTACTGTGAGACAGTTTTCATGAGTGAGGTCCTTTTTTATAAAAAAAAAAATATATAAAAAGGTACAAATAGCAGGCCTCATTTCTGTAGCACATTCTCCAAAGGGTTAGTCCTCTATTCCTCCCCTCCCCTCTAGGAGACTTTGCTTCTAAATTATGATCTGTACCTGCTCTCCGACCAATGGGGAGTTTGTCCACAGGTGGAGGACAATGCTGAAAAAGTGAGAATTCTAATTTATACAGTAAATGTCAAAATCTGCAGTGATGAGTGGTGTCCGAGAGAAGATTCATGGAGGTCTGGACCAGATACAGAACAAAAAGGAAAGTGAACAACTTGTCAGAGAAATGTCACCCGTGAGTCACAAGATGTAACTGCACTGTAATCACTCATGTCTGCGGAGCCTGTGTACACTGGTACCTACCACTATATGATCACTGTATGGAAGTTACATACAGTCCACAGAGCCTGTGTACACTGGTAATTAGTACTATGTGGTCACTGTATGGTGGTAATATACAGTCTACAGAGCCTGTGTACACTAATAATTACCATTATGTGGTCACTGTACGGAGGTAATATACAGTCTACATAGCCAGTGTACACTGGTAATTACCACTATTCGGTCACTATATGGTGGTAATATTGGTCTGTGTATATTGATCTTTATTCAGTAATAGTATAGTGGTATTATTTAGTCACTATATGGTGGTAATTTGTGGTCGTTTTCTGGTGGTATAATCAGGTCCTTATGTAGTGGTGTTATTGGTAATTTGGTTCTTGGTATAGTGGGATTTGTTTGGTAGCAGTATGATGATGATATGTATGGTTATGTATCCATTATCTAGTAACCACTTCACTATTATTAATGGGCACTGGTAATTATTCAAGGTCGGGGGAGGTACTGGCCGGGGGGACCGAAAAGTTTATTATAGGGCCCAACCTTCTCTAATTACTCCCCTGACTGTATGTGATGCTACTTCTAATAGGTGGCACCAGATATCTAGCTCTCTTTCCCATTGGCATATTTACCAGAGAGTATTACATAGCCTATAAGTATCCCAACACCTTTTTGATACCATTCTGAAGGAGAAACTTTACTCACCTAGAGCTGAACAAAACAAGGAAAGTCTAAGTACTGAAACTTTCTTGTTAATGGTCGCTTAAGGTGCTGTAGGTTTGTGCAGCCAGAATCCAATTTGTTAATTTCTTCATGCACATGTCCCTGGCAGGTAACAAGTAAATAATGTTCTTACCTGTCCAGTCTATTTGCCTTTGATGTTCCTTGGCTCCCTCTCAGGAAATATAACAGGTACAATGTTACCATTACGCTTGCCCTGACTGAGCACTTGATTAAATTGCACCTTTATCACCTGTCCAACTAAGCATCAGCCATAGCTTAATTTGTCCTTTGAGGCATTCGCTGACTGTTCCAGTCTGCTGAGCCGTGCTCTTGCTAATCCAACCTGCTCAAAACCTCGGTTTTTAGAAACAATTTGTTAGGAATATATCAAACAAGGCTGACATTGAGAAAGGAAGGATCGTAGTTATTATCCAATTAGTCTTCAAACTTAAGTAAGTTAAGTACTTGGAATATCAGTTCTCTTTTACATAGAAGTGAAGATACAGACGACAAACGTTACTGATTAATTATGTGCATAGTACTAATTCTTCTGAGCCTGTCATTCTGACGTATGACTTGCCCTTGCTAAAAAAAAAAAAATAAATACGCGTCCATAGTAGATTTCTTTTTTATCATTTAAGGCATCAAAATGCATTATGTGACATTTAAAAAACAGGAGTGTAAGTCCATTATATCTTTCACATGCTTATCCAGTGCATTATATATTCTCAAAGTCTCACAGGAAAAAAGCTGTGACTCTACAGTGTCATCTTTTGGATGTAATGTTCCTCTAGATACATCCAACTCACTAAGACTTGCAATGTCAAAAGGATTAATATCTTGCCAATTAATTTAATTCCAGTCATCTGTTTCGGGATGTTTGCTCTTCATCAGTGCAGAATACTGACGAGCTAGGTGAGAGACAATAGACATAGCTCAAAAGGGGTAATGTTTATCTTTAGGAAGATGCATCATGTAGGTTTGTGGAGACTTATTTGCCTTGATTGTTCCACTGAAATTTAAATATATTCTAAAAGGCTTATGGAAAAAGAGCTTTGACTCAGCAGCAGCACCTATTGGATGTAGCATTTCTCAACATGATGCCTCTCCCTAATGAGAAACATTACCCCTTTTGAGCTTCAGTGCTGGAAACTCTTTGGAAGATACCCTGTTGGATAAAGCAAATCCATGTCCTTAAAACGGGGTGAAATCCATGACCTTAAACAAGTAAAATACGCTGCAGAGCCCTGAAGATTCTTGATGCACAAATTGTTGAAAAAGTAATGCTGGCTATGGTAAAAAGTACAAAGGGGGCAATCTGAAATTAGATGAGGAAGGATCAGAAGCAATATTAAAAACAAAAACAAAAATCTTACTGGAAGAGTAGTAGATGTTATAGACTTTTAGCAGATGTTGTTGGAAAATTAACGGCAAGTGACTGTAAAATTGCCTGGAATGAACATATGCAGATGTAGCTACATACAACTTAATAGGTAACACAATATGAGATGATAACCCAGACTGTTAGCTCACAAAAAGCTATGATATCACGGCCAAGTTAAACTGTATTTATCCTATGATAGAAATACGAAGGAAATAATATAAGTGTAGATGAACCAGGTCTTTTTTTCTGTTGTCAATCTTCTATATTTCTATAAAAAAAAGTTACAAAACATGGTGCACTGCAAATAGGGCTGCATAGCTACAGACTAGTTTGTGAATACGTTATGTGTACCCCAAGATGGTGTCAATAACAAATAGAACACATCCTGAAGAGACTAAGCCATTTTCTTAACATGTGTAGGTTCATAAGATTTAGAGCAGGATTTCTGAGTAAAAAACAGAGAAAATAAAGACAGAAGTCCTTATGCTATGTTTACACAGCAATGTTAAAATGGTGTCCAAAATCTGATGGTATTTTAACATTGCTGTACAGCGTCTTTTGGCGCGGGTTTGTGCCAAAAGTTGTGCTTGGTTTTCAGATTTCCTGCTGGCCCGGTATACATGGGCTGTACAGGAATCTGACGGAGTGCTCTATCTTCTGATGGACTGCCACCGGCTTCAGTAGAAAACCTGTGCTGTGTAGACTACAGCACAAATTTTCTATTAAAGTCTACACAGCGCTGGGTACAATCAGATTTTCAGTAGATTCAAAATACTGAATCCATTGAAAATCCAGCAAGAATCCAGTGCTGTGTAGACATAGCCTTAGAGACAGTGACAGACTTGCTTACCCCACCCACATATAGTGATTGACAGCTTTCCTTGAATCATTGTGTCTACAGAGCAAACTGTCAATCACTTTGTGTGGGTGGGTAAGGCTTTCAGTTGGTGGGGTAATACTTCCCGTTTCACTTCTAAGATTTTCTCTTCTTTTTACTCAGAACTTCAACCTCAAATACTGTAGACCTATACATCACAGAGATCAGCTTCTCTCCCTCTATGATATCTTGTTCTCAGATAGGGTAGCATAAACCACCTGAGAGGTTACCTTTAAACAATTTGAATACTTGAGCAACCAATTTTTGTATTGCTCTAATGCAGCTAAAAAAATATACAGACTACAAAAAGCACGAATCATACAGTCGTCTTAATCTCATTAATCTTCTGACTTACCTGAGAGGAGGCAGATGGTAAAAAGTAACACATGACTGCAGGATAAGAGTTTGTTTGTAGTCTATAACCACACAAACAATGTTCTGCATAGGAAATACAAAATGATAGATTACTTTAATCAAGAGTTTTTGCCAAGTTGCTTTATTCTTTATTTTGGATGTATTAAAATAATGGTTGCAAAAAGCACATAACATTTAAAGGGACAGACACTGATTATTCATAAAATACAAACCACGGCAAGTGCAAGTGATAACATTGATTAACTCTTTACAACAACAGCTATTATTGGGCTGTCAGCTGTTGAAATTGGGAGGTTGGGAGAAAAAAAAATATCCCTGACTTTAAAAAGATCCAAATTGTGTTTGATAGATGACCTGGTTTGAGAATTACCAAAGCGGAAGGTCCAAAGAAGGAAAACTGGTGAACTGCAACAGTGGTGGTCACCAAAGACACATAGATATACATGAGGAGTGAAGACTAGCTCATCTGGTGTGCGATCCTATGAAAGAGCTAATGTAGCTGAAAGAGTTCATCACAGACATTGATGGTGTATGGAGCCTATGGGACCTGCACCAATCTCCAGAATGGCGCCTCCAAAACTCCCCATTCTGTGCAGAGAAGCGACTAGACCTGCACGATCGTACCCCATTCTTTTTAATAGGAGTTCCAGGGACAGCTGAGTGAGCTTGTGTTAGGCTGTACTTGGAGCTTCCATTGAAAGGAATGAAGAGTGACCATGCAAGCAACCACTCCTTACTTCAGCACAGGGAATTTCATGGGCCCGTTCTGAAGATAAGTGTGTGTCCCAGAACTGGGGCATTTACCTATTAGACATTTATGGCATATACTTTTGATTTCCATCAATGTCAGTAATGGTACAAGCCCTTTAATGCTAGCTATGACAAAAAGAACAAGAGGGCATAATCTGAAATGAGTTAGGGGAAGATAAAAAACAATGTCAGTAAATATTGTTTTACCAAAAGAGTAGAAGATACTTCAGTAAAAGAATGCCTGGGATGAACAACAAATATCTATTTTAGATTCTATAAGATAACAATACAAAGGAATATCATTAGGGAAGACTTGAAGTATGTGATCTTTTCTGACTTCATTGACATCCAAAACACTCTGTAACAGAATGGAGAGGAGATAATGTTTGGGCAGCACTCTCCAATTATTTCAATGGGAGTTTTTGTAATTGCCATAGAATGGAATGAAAAATGGAGTCCTCCTTTTTTTCTGTAAGGAAACTTTCAGGTGTCCATTCTTAAGATCCCACATAAGAAACATACACCGATTAGACATTTATGGTATATCCTATTGATATGTCATAAATGACGAAGATGGTAACATCTCTTTAAGCAGTTAGTATTATGGATGGTCTATGTTTATACAAGATGCAGAAACTCTGCTAGACTGCCTGTGATTGAATATTTGACTTTGTACTCCTAAATCTTTTATTGTTTTTATTCCATTCCTTATGGACCTTTTGTCACGCAAAATACTTCTTGAGGTATTCCTGTGGTTCCTGTGCCATATAGCCCCCTGCCTATAAGAAAATGGTCACCGTCTCCAGTAGAGAACACATCCATCAAGTTTTACAAAAAGGCTTTTAAAATGTTATACATACAGTACATTTTAGTCTTTGATACATTTTACATTGGAAATAAAAAAAATAAAAAAATTGAGGTGATTTTTTTTAACAACAAAGAAATGCCTTCAAGATACAATTTCTATAAGAAAACCTAAAGTCTTTGTAAGTCAAACCAGTAGATAATGTAAAAGCAGGCTTGGACTGGCCCACTGGGGAGCAGAAGAAAGTCCTGGTGGGCCCCGTATATGGCAGGCCCCTGGGCATGACAGACCTGGAGCTGCTTTTCAGGAGCAAAGGCGAAGAAACTCTCCAACTCTCCAAGAGTTACGTGCAGTCATATACTGTAGATGCAGGGTCGACTTCAAGAGTCGGCATGTGGTGGACCTGGTGGATAAATTACTGGGAGGGGTCCATGTTAGAACCAATGACAGAATACATGGTAGGTGGAGGATCCTAGAGTATAATTTTAAAGAACTAGGCTCCAAGCTGAAGGGAAGGACCTCCAAGGTTGTGTTCTCCAGAATACTGCCTCTGCCATGCACTACACAGGAAAGACAGTGGGAGCTCAGAGAGTTAAATACATAACTGAAGTCTTGGTGTAGGACAGAAGGGTTTGGGTTCTTAGAGCACTGGGCTGATTTTTCATTGGGGTACAATTTGTTTTCTACAGATAAATTGCACCTGAATGAAAAGGGATCTGCTGTGGGGTGAGGGAGGCCAATCTAGAAAATGTAGGGGCAGACTATATTGGTGGGTCGAGATGTGGACTGTGGGGGGTGGACTAGACCAGTGGATAAGGAGATCTATGTGTTGCAAACCAGCATTGAAGATGTAGGTTCCCATAATATCTTATTTAATCTAATGCCATCTACTAACTGTGTAATACATAATCCCATGCTGTCTACTGCAGGTGAAATGTATAATCCCATGCTGTCTACTAAAGGTGTAATGTATAATCCCATGCCATCTATCGAAGGAGTGATGTATAATTCCATGCCGTCATCTGAAAGAGTAACGTTTAGTACCATGTTGTCTACTGAACGAGTAACGTTTAATCCCATGCTGTCTACTGAACAGGTAATATATGATCCCACATCTAATGAACGTGTCACATATAATCCCATACTGTTAACAGAAAGTGTAAGACTGGAAGGGAACTTAAAATGTCTATTCACAAATGCCAGAAGTCTAGCAAGCAAAATGGGGGAGATTGAGGTGCAAGTTCTAGGTGAGCAGATTGATGTGGGTGGTATTGCTGAAACAGGGCTGGACTCCTTGCATGATTGGGCTGTCAACCTTCAAGGTTTTAATCTATTTAGGAAGGACAGAGCGAACAGGAAGGGAGGAGGAGTGTGTCTGTATGTAAGGAATGATATGAAGGCAAATGTGAAAGAGGCAATAGATGGTGAAGATGGTGAAGATGTAGAAACATTGTGGGGGAAACACAAGGAAGGGTTAATGCAGAAAAAAATATTTTTGTCATCATCTATAGACCCCCTAACATCACTGAGGAGATAGAAGAACAGGTGACTAAACACATGGAGCGGGCAGCACAGGTGGGTTCAGTGATAATAATGGGTGACTTTAATTACCCAGACATTGACTGGGGTCACGGTTCTGCATCAACTGCAAAGGGGAGGAAGTTCCTCAGTCTGTTACACGGATATATTATGGTACCACTTTGTGGAGGATCCCACTATGAAGTGATGCTCTGGTGATCTGGTAATTTCTAAACATAGCGAACTTGTTGGAGCGGTCATTGATTCTTGAAAATATTGGTAAACTAGTGACCGATAATATAATTCATTTTAGTGTAACTGGAAAAGAAACACAGAGCAGGAGGGCAAAAAATGTAATTTTAAAAGGGCTAATATCAAACAGTGATATAGAAGACAATTGGGTGCACTTTAAATATACTCTGGGCATTTAAAAAATATAAGTCAGAGGGGTCAGCATTAGCCTTTGTAAAGTACCCAAGAGACTTCCTACAAACATTGCAAAAATGTGATCAACAGCAGCGAAATACAAAATGAAAGGCAGGTGGCCAATGGACAGCAAGGACTAACCCCAAAAACATTGCCATATAAATGCCAAAAATCCCAAAGTAGGACCCTGTTAATAAACAGTAATGGGGGAGTGGTCACTTGGGGATCAGGAGAAGGCCAGAGCTAGTAAATAGGTTTCTTCAGCTCTTGTATAATGCTAGAGACAGTAGTGATGTGGGAAGGGCCCAGTGCGGATGCAGGTTGTATCAGTACTAATAGATGCAGTGCTATAGCTGATAGGAGTGGGCCCAGTGTGGATGTAGGCAGTAGTGTTGAGCGATTACGTTGGCTATTCGACCTCGGGCGATAGTCGATAGTAGGCCACCGTCGATAAGGTTTTTCCAGATAGTCGATGATCCTCCGATGACCATTAAAGTCAATGGGAGAGCAACAACCCTTCATTCTTACACCCAACAGGGTTGGAGAGTGGAATTAACAGCGCCAACAGTCAAATGGATACCTGCTACATCTTAGGCACAACCACTTTAGGCTTTAAAAGCCACAGAAAAAAAGTCCACACATTCAATTATCCCTGCTTGTAACAACCAGCATGACCTTAAACCTGGCATCACCACAAATTAAAAAGTCCAGGAAGGCAGGTATTATTGAACCATCATTTTACTTGAACTGGACATTGAATTTCCCTGCCTGGAACGCAGCCATGGACCTAAAAACCTGCAAGACCCACAGTTAAAAAGGTGCCCGAAAGAAAAGTAGTCTTGGAACACATTTTAGTTGTAAAATGGACATTGACAAACCACTGTCCTGGACCGCAGCTTGACCCTTAAACCTGTCTGAGAGCACAGGATTAAAAAAGTGCCGGAAAAAGGAGTCTTTCAAACCACCATTTTAGTGAACTGGACATTTAGCTATTACCTGTCCAGGGCTACAGCATGTGCCCCAAACCTGCATGACCCCAGAGTTGTCAAAAATGGGAAATAAGGAGTCTTTCAATCACATTTTAGTTTCACCTGGACATTGGACTAGAACTGTCTTGGAACGCAGTATGAGCGCCATTAAACCTCTCTGGACCCCAGATAAAAAGTGCCGAAAAAGGAGTATTTCAACCACGCATTTAGTTGAACTGGACATTGACGAAACCTGTCCTGGACCGCCGTATGACAATTAAACCTGTCTGACCTCACAGGATTAAAAAGTGCAGAAAAAAGAGTCTTTCAACCCATTTTGTTGAAACTGGACATTGGACTATACTGTCCTGGACCGTGTATGAGCCATTAAACCTGTCTGACCCCAATTAAAAGTGCCGGAAAAGGAGCCTTTCAACCACCATTTTAGTTTTCACTGGACATATACTGTCCTTGTCCTGGGCCACTGTATGACCATTAAAATCCGTCTGACCCGCCAGATTAAAAGTGCCGGAAAAAGGAGTCTTTCACCCACCATTTAGTTGAATGGACATTGACAAAACCCTGTCCCTGGACCGCGCATGACTTATAACCTGTCTGACCCACAGAATTAAAAAGAGCCGGAAAAAAGAGGCTTTCATCCCAAACATTTTAGTCTTCACTGGACATATACTGTCCTGTCTGGGCATCAGTATGACCATTGAACCTGTCTGACCCCCAGATAAAAAGTGCCGGAAAAAAAGGTGTCTTTCAACCAACACATTTTAGTTGACTGGACATGACAAACCCTGTCCTGGAACGACAGCATGACTTAAAAACCTGTCTGACCACAGATTAAAAAGTGCCGGAAAAAAGGAGTCTTTCAACACCATTTTAGTTGAAACTGGGAACATTAACTATTACCTGTCCAGGGCTACAGCTATGAGCCCCTAAACCTGCATGGACCCCCAGATTTAAAAAATGACGGAAAAAGGAAGTCTTCAACCCACCATTGTTGTTTCACTGTACATTGGACTGGAAATTGTCCTGGACCGCAGTATGACCATTAACACCTGTTCTTGGACCCCAGATTAAAAAGTTGCCGGAAAAAAGGAGTCTTTCAACACCATTTTGGTTGAATGAGGACATTGACTATACCTGTCCGGGAACCGCAGTATGAGCATTAAAACCTGTTTGACCCCCAAGGATTTAAAAAGTGCCGGAAAAGGAGTCTTTCAACCACCATTTTAGTTGAACTCGGAATTGACTAGGACCTTTCCTGTGCCACAGCATGGACCCAGGGCCGGAGTTACAGGGGTGCGGTGAGAGCAGGCTGGCGTCCGGTTCATCTATTAACACGAGGTTAAAATGCCCTGTGACTCATGCAACGAAGAATCTGTCGTGCTGAAGAAGAGTGCGGAAAGCGGAAGTTGTGAGAACTCCGCCTTCTCAGTACAAAGTCCAAGACCTGGGTAGCGATTGCCCCTCCGTATGCAGTGCGGACCAATTGAGCATATTGGAAATATCTGGTGGTTACGCTCCTGTTACACCCGGTGCTCTTTTCTTGGCATTGTCTTTTTCTCATTTTACTCAACGTTGCTGGAGGAAATGGTCTCTGTTACTTTGTTCTCGTCGTGCTCCAATACTCCATTGTCCTCTGGAAATACCTACATTGGTCAAGTTTTCCGTGTACCTCCTTGTAACAAGGCAGAGAATTTTTTAACAACTATTTTGTCACATGCAGTTTTTTAGTAGTTTAATTCATATATTTTTATAATAGGATGGGAATCCAACCATGTCTTTGTTTCGCTGTTTTTTATTATTTTATTACAATGGGTTGTCTCAATACAGGATTGATAGCTATGTTAAAGATTTCTTTCGCCGCCCCTGCATAAATAAGTCATCTTTGCAATATGTGTCATTAAACAGTGTCCTAACCATGACTTGTTTCAGACAGCCACCATCACCCATGAGGCCACTTGGACAATTGTGAAGAACAAATGTCCTGTAGAAACACATTTTTTATAATAGGATACTGGTAGTATAGCTGCATGTCACATCAAAATGCCTCCAAAAATTTCAAAGCATGAACCTTTGGAGCCACTTTTGGACAATTATAAGAACAAATGTCTTGTTAGGAAAGAAACATTTTTTTTATAATAGGCCTGTAGTATAGCTTGCTGTCACAGCAAAAATGTCCCAAAAATTCAACAGAAGCATGAGCCACTTTAGACAATTGTGAAGAACAAGAGTGTCTATTAGAAACAACCATTTTTTGAATAGGACCTGTAGTATTGCTGCTTTTCAAAGCAGCATGACCCAAAAAAAAATTATAAAAAAATCTTCTCAGCAGGGTTAAAGTTGGTGAGGATAAATTGCCACTTAGAAAGCCACATTTCTGTTCCAAAAGTAGCCATAATTATTGCTGTACTCACAGCAACATGAGCCCAAAAATTATAGAAAAAATGACTTCTCAGCACTGTTAAAAAATTTGTGAGGGAGAAATGCCACTTAAAAAGCCACATTTTCTGTTCCAAAGGACCATGTATTGCTCAGTATCTCACAGCAACATGACCCAAAAAATTATAATAATATGACTTCTCAGCACTGTTAAAATTGTGAGGGAGAAATGCCACTTAAATAAGCCACATTTCTGTTCCCAAAGGTCACATAATTATTGCTGTATCTCACAGCAACATGACCCCAAAAAATTATAATATGTCTTCTCGAGCCACTGTTAAAAGTTGTGAGGCAACATGACCCAAACCAGTGACAACTGCGAAAAATTCTAAAGATGAAGTGAGTAAATGGAATATGGTTTTTGTCAATGAAAACCTTGGTGTCTTTTACAGTCTCCTCACAGCAAAACCAGCAAATGACTGTTGTGAACTGAGAGAATAAAAAAATTGCTCAGTAATAAATGATCATTTGTAAAAACTAGTTTTTCAAGAGGACCAATTTCTGTTTGGAGAGAATGGTGAAGTAGGACCATGCAACTAATCGGTGACATCGGCAATTGGGGCCACAACATCATCAGAGAATCCAATGCCTGATTCATCTTGATGAAAGTCAAAGTCCACATTATCTGTGAAAAGCCCGGATGCGTTTGTCATGTAATGACTCCTCATGGGTCTGTGCTGAAGGACCGCTCAGATATGACGCTGGCTTCTGGGCAGGACAAGCAAGTATGGTCGTGGCGCGAGCCAGCTCGGCACCATTTCGTCCATTTTGGACTACCCAGAAGAAAAAAATCTTTGGGTCCGGAACACTTACAAAAACAGCGGTGTTGAGACGCATATAAGTCGTGCATCCATGTTTAAGCTGGTCTCTGGGTGTTGTATGTGTGCTCTGCATTGCATGCGTTGGTGGAGGTGGTAAATAAGGATTGCCAGAGTCACGACATCTTAGGCTTAGCCACCTTGAATGCTGCTGGTCTGCTGCTGCCGCTACGGCTGACTTGGCAACTCTACTGCTGTCACGTCGCTGGCGTTGTTCCACCGTGACATTTGAAGAACGTGAAGCAGACGCAACAGATGTGTCTCCAGTTGATCAATCAGCAAGGTCTCATTTCCTGCCATTTTACATCTCTATTTTGGGTGGTGGAAGTAAAGTGCTGATTCCCCCCCCCCCCCCTCCCCCCCCCCCCCCCCCCCGTGGTGGCCGTCGTGTGTTGTTTCGTGTTTTATACCGGGGATCTCTCCAGGAGGGTGGCCACCCAGTAATGTTGTTCATTTTGATGGCCTTAATGCGTGGATTCATGGTTGAGGAATGGAGCATCCAAGCAACTCATGTGAGAGATGGAGCCTTGATTTCCACAAGCCTCTGGTCGAGGGGCACTAGCATAATGATCTTTCATCATTTCCTACTCCGCCTCAAATTCACGCCAACCTCTTTCCAAGACAGGAGTCGGTAACATCGGTGTCTAGGATACCTCATCTCCTTCTCCTCCTCCTCCTCCTCCGCTGACCTCGGCAGCAGCTTCAAAACAGCCCTGACTTGCTGAGATGATGCACCCCTTGAGAGCTGATGCGCCACCAGAGTGTCGCAACGATCGTTCCAGAAACTAAGATCACCACAATGCTCATGCTGACAAGGGACATTGTCGCACTGACCATTTTTGGTGGATTTCTTCAAAACTGGCAAGGATGGTGCAGAAGCTCTTTTCAACCTGCCTCCACTCTCGGTGGCTCAACACCCGAGGTCCGCCTCGCAGCTTGTCAGGCATGTGTTCACTTCGTACTGCGTAAATGGCATTGCGCTGCTGCCACAATGACTGGAGAAAGTGGAGGGTGGGAATTCAGCGTGTTGCCACGTCAAACAATGAGGACGGTTGACGGGGTAGCCGAGCTGACGCTGCACGCAGCAGGGGGACGAAGCAGGGGCGAATGGCGGAAGTGCGAACTCAGGACCTTCAAGGCCTTCTTGCAGCAGGCAGTCCAGGACCCGGGGAGCTCTTTTAGAAAATTTCTGGACTACCAGGTTCATAACATGTGCCAGGCAAGGGATGTGCTCACAGCCTGGTCTTAGGTGTGGCCAGCAGAGTTTCACATTATCGCCCTACTCCACCTTGCCTGCACAAGGGTTTTGTCCACAGCCAGCGCTCGATCTCGTGCGGAGATCGTCTCTCAGCTCTGACCTTTGTGGGACGGTCTCCAAGACAGATTAATTTCAAAACGGCTTGGTTTTCTTGGGCACGTTAGACCAAACCAGGAGGACCTTGTTGGGTTTTTTGGCGTTCGGGGGAAAGAGCCCTGCCAACCATTTCTGCGGTTTTGAAGGAAGCATGCGCCAGAGCCTGAGAGCACCGTCACCCCAAGAGAGATCCAACCCAGCTCCACCCAGTGAGCTGTCACAGAATATAGCGGCCTTGGCCGTGCTTTCTAGTCCATGTGTCGGATGGTCAGATGGACTTTTCCTGGCCACAGATGCCAGACAACGCGCGTTGAATTTTAGATCGACACGTGGCGGGCCAGGGCAGGGACGGCTTTTATGGCGCAAAGAAATGCCTTCTCGGCATATGGTATTGGGGGCAGGCAAGGGCCATGACGTGGCGGAAACCACATCTGTGTCCACCAGACGGAATAAGGCAAATTTCCAAGGACCAAAAGCTGGCTCAATTGCCGACACTCAGGCTTTTGGCTTTGGATGGTTTGGGTTAAAGTGTTTCTTCGTTTTTTATGCTACCAAACCTGGAAGGACAGAAGGCTGGCTGCGAGATCTGGCCGCTGTAACGGCATGCAGGGTCGTCCATAACTGGCAGAAGGAGAAGGGGTAGGATGTGGGTCTATGGTGGTGCTGGTGGTACTCGGGCGGACGGTGGAGGCTTGGAAGCGGAGGCTGAGCCTGATCATTACTCTGAGAGACATGGGCAGCTGAGGAACGCTGGTGGTGGCGGAGGAGGAGGAGGAGGCGGTGGGAAGAGGGTGTGACTGTGGTTGGAGGCCGGCTTCGGTCTGCCTTTTTTGGCAAGTGTGCCTCCATTTCAACATATCGGCATACGCTGCATGTGACTAGACATGTTGGGTGGTGGTTAACCACTTAAGGTTCTTGCCTCTACTTATGCGTTTACGCAAAAGTCAGGCATAATGACATCGCTGGGTGAATCAGAGGCTTGCTCAAAGGAAGGCCCAGGTGAGAGGTCCTGGGGACCTTTTTGACAGGCGATAAGCGAGGCGCGGGGTTTTGCGCTGACCGTGGCTGGCGGAATCATATCAGTGCGGGACTTTCTGCGACGCCCCGTCTCGCTTTAGTGTGGCGGCGACCGTATTGACCACTATACCGATCGTCTTTCTACTCGTCCACGTGATAAGCGCTCGCAAGCGAAAGATTTGCGAAAAGACACGAGATCCGCAATGTCATTCCATCATCATCAACACAGGTGACTTCGGTGTCCTGACTTTCTGCATCCAGAAGGCTGGGCTACAAGCGAGGGCCTGCAAGGCATTGCGACCGCACGGGATTTTGCCGATTGGACCGGCTTCCTTTCCTCTCTGATGGCATCAGTTAACTGGGCGTCGCAAGACTAAATCATCCTCTTTACGATCTTTTAACATGCCTGTTCTGCCCCACCGTCATTTTGTCATCAAAGAGGTCTTCAGACAATGGATTATACACAGTGGTGGGTACAACGAGTTGAATGTTGGGCTGCTTATGTTGGACGGGATGCTGATGATGCTGAAGATGATCAATTGTGGCCGTGATGCGAGGACGTGGAGGTAAGGACTGCTGGATGCAGGTTTGCATAAACCATGAAGGGGACGCAGACTTGGCGAACGCTGTTCGTTAGAGATTCACAGGGCCCTTGACCGAGCGAAGAAAGGCCTGGACAGTCGGCAACTGAGATCCGCTTGCCATGCGTATGTTGTCGCAAGCATGAAGGAGCACCTTCTCTCGTACCTTACCTCCATGTGCTACCCCCTCTTTGCTCGCTTACTACTGCATTTCTCTCATGTTTCAGAATATAAAAATTTGAAGAAGGTATGGAATACTTTTGGAACGTCTCTTTTAAAAGACTCGGCAAAACACAGCTTTTCGCAAATCCCTCTAATCAAACAAAATTGCTGGGATTCATATTTAACTGCAAGGGTGTATCTATCAAACAAATCTGGACTGGGCAAAAGTGAAAAAAAAACACTGTATGATTATGTTTTCCTTATTATACACGGTATTTTTGAACCGTTTCTCAATTCACTGAGGTGACGATAAAATGCTGGTTTTAAGATTTACGTGCAGAGCTGCGTCAATGATCAAAGCTGTAGTGACGTCAAAGGTCTAAGAAACCGTATCTGTTATGTTTTCGTATATGCTACCGCGTGCACTTTCATTACCTGTGGTGACTAATAAATTGCTGTGTTAAGATTACGTGTCAAGCTGCGTCAATGAACAAAGCTGTAGTGCGTCAAGCAAAGAAACACGTATCTGTTATGTTTTCGTATAATTACACGGTATTTTTTGCACCTTTCAATTCACCTGTGGTGACTGAATTGCTGTTTTCAGATTAACGTGCAAGCTGCGTCAATTTAATAAGCTGTAGTGCGCCATAGTCTAAAAACTCGTATTGTTATGTTTTCGCATAATACCTAGTATTTTTTGCACTTTCATTCACCTGTGGTGATATAAAATTGCTGTTTCAGATTTACGTGCAAGCTGAGTCAATGAACAAAGCTGAGTGCGCCAAAAGTCAAACAAACAACGTATCTGTTATGTTTTCGTATAATTCACGGTATTTTTGCAACCTTTCAATTCACCTGTGGTGGACTATAAAATTGCTGTTTTAAGACTTTACGTGCAAGCTGCGTCAAGGACAAGCTGTAGTGCGCCAAAGTCAAAAAAAAAATGTATCTGTTATTGTTTTCGTATATAACGGTATTTTTTGCACCTGTTCAATTCACCTGTGGAGACTATAAAATTGCTTGTATTCAGATTTACATGCAAGCTGCATCAATGACAAAGCTGTAGTGACGCCAATTCAAAAAACACGTATTGAAACTGTATTCGCGATAATAAAATGTATTTTTTGCACCTTTCAATTCCCTGTGGTGACTATAAAAATTTGCTGTTTTCAGATTTACGTGCAAAGCTGCAATTCAATGAACAAAGCTTAAGTGCGCCTCAAAGTAGAAAAAAAAAGTATCTGTTAATGTTTTCGTATTATACACGGTTTTTTTATGCACTTTCAATTCACCTGTGGTGACTTTAAAATTGGTGTTTTATGTTTTACGTGCAAGCTGCGTCATTGAACAAAGCTAGTTAGTGCGCAAAGTCAAAAAAAAACACGTATCTGTTATTGTTTTCGTATAATACACGGTATTTGTTGCACTTTCAATTTCACTGTGGTGAGCTATAAAATTGCTGTTTTCAAGATTTACGTGCAAGCTGCATCAATTGAACAAAGCTGTAGGGCGCTAAAGTCAAAAAAACTCGTATATGTTATGTTTTCGGATAATACACGGTATTTTTGCACCTTTCAATTCACTGTGGTGAATATAAAATTTGCTGTTTAAGATTTACGTGGCAAAGCTGCGTCAATGGAACAAAGCGCGTAGTGCGCCAAGTCAAATAACACTCGTATCTGTTATGGTTTCGTATAATTCACGTATTTTTTGCAACTTTCAATTCACCTGTGTTGACTATAAAATTGCTGTTTTAAGGATTTCGTGCCAAGCTGCGTCATGAACAAAGCTTAGTCGCCAAGTCAAAAAACACGTATCTGTTAGTTTTGTATAATACAAGTATTTTTTGCACCTTTAATTCACCTGTGGTTGAGCTATAAAATTGCTGTTTTCAGGTTTACGTCCAAGGCTGCTCAATGAAAACAGCTGTTAGAGTGCGCCTAAAGTCGAAAAACAGTATCTGTTATGTTTTCGTATAATACACGGTATTTTTTTGTTCCTTTCAATTCACTGTGGCGACTATAAAATTGCTGTTTGAAGATTTGCGTGTAAGCTCGTCAATGAACAGCTGTAGTGCGCCAAAGTCAAAAAAACACTTATCTGTTATGTTGTTCGTATAATACACCGGTATTTTTTGAAACTTTCAATTACCGTGGGCTTAAAATGTTGTTTTTCAGTTTTAAAGTGAAAGGTGGTATATGAACAAAGGGGGAAATGGGTAAAATTAAAAATAAAACCCCTATCTGAAATTTTAAAATGATAATAAAAGTGGAGTTTTGAAACCAACAAGGATGCATTTACTAGAAATGATGTGTATCCTAATATAAGTTGGGGTTTGCCACTACCGGAAATATTTCAATAGCAAACTGTTAATAAAAAAGATATTGCAGTGAAATGTCTAACTAAGTTTGGTGAACTTTATCAGTGTTCTTTATAGGCTTTTCTGTTTCCCACGGGGGCCCCCCCCCCCCCATCCCCTGTGCTTTCACGGTGTTTCTCTTTAAAAATTTCTACTACTACTAAAAACTTAAAACTTATTTTTAATAAATTGTAAGGATCCAGTAATTGTAGAGGTTTCTTGTGCGAAAAAGAATAATTTCGCTGGTTGTTTGGCCATAGGCAGAGGCACGTCCCACCCCCTGGACGCTGAGAGACACTGAGGCTAAACCCCGGAAAGTTTTTCTTGTAAAAACGAGGTCATGTGTTTTTCCCCCCAATCGCAACCATACAATCCCAGATAGTGCCCCCACATCTACCCTCTCTATTCGTAATTGATTTTCTGGCGCCAAAAATTTCGGGAAAAGGCCCCAAATGGCCGATCTTAATAGATGATGACAGATTTTAGCCCCCCTTTAAATTTTGATGATTAAAAATTTCGATCACCCTAAAAACCTTCGATTTCAACTTTGTCTAATAACGCAAACTACTCATGACACTTGTGTTTTTTAAATTAGTAAAAAAATTTTGGTCCACAAAATCCTTGTTTATTTGTGAAAAATATCAAAGTATTGTGAAAAATGTGAAAAATTTACCATTTTCAAACTTCAAAAATGTCTGTGTCTAAGTTATCTCACTCAAAATAGTTTATAACTAGCATCAACTATATGTCTACTGTAGGTTGGCATCACTTTTGAAATGTCTTTTTTATGACATTAGGGGGCATAGAAATTTAGTAATAATTTTCACATTTTCATGAAAATTTTCATACTTTTTTTTAGGGACCAGTCCAGCTCTGACGTGGCTTTGATTGGCCTGTATGTTAGATACCCCCATAAATGACTTCACTAAGAAACTATACCCTTTAAAGTATTCAAAACAGCTTTTAGGAAGTTTATTAACCTATTAGGTGTTTCAGAGGAATTAAAGCAAAGTGGAGGTGAAATTTAAAAATTTCCCTTTTTTTGCAGATTTTCAATTTTTATCTATTATTGACAAGAACACGATAGATGTGATCAGGGAAATGATACATTATATTGATTCCCCAGATTCTGCCGTTTTCAGTGATATCCCATATGTGGCCCTAGTGCGCTATTTGGCTCAACCACAAGCCCCAGAATAGGAGAAGCACCTACCGGACTCTGGGGTCGCATTCTCATTATGATTTCATTTAGGGCATGTCCCCACGGCATGGGTTTTCGGCCGGTTTTTCAGCAGGTTTGCAGTTTTTCAGACCGCCTGAAAAACTGGCCGAAAATGAGCACCATTGTGCTCTATGGAAAACCCGTGCAGCAGTCCCCACTGCACGGGTTTTCCGCCCGACGGTTTTCCGCCGGCGGTCCGGCGGCAAAACATTGAACATGTTCATTCTTCCCTCCGGTTTCCGGACGGAATATGAACAACTCAATGGGAGGGGGGAGGGCTGTTCTCCACTCACGCGGAGAAAAGCGCCCTCCCCCCCCCGCGGCCATGGGAGCCGGCAAAAACCGGCCAAATACCGGCCGGCAAACCGGCCGGTATTTGTCCACTGCCGTGGGAACATGCCCTTAGGCACCATTCCAGTTTTGCAGACACCCTAAGGTGCTAAAACTTAGTAAACACCTCTACCAAGACTCCATATAGGAAACGACACCCCTTCAGGAATATATCAAGGAGCATAGTGAATATGTCACCCCTACAGGTGTTTCACAAATGTTTTTAGCATTAGGCTGTGAAAAAGAAGAATTTATTTTCCAACAATCTGAAAATTAGCTAAATGTTGAATTTTTACAAAGAATCCTGGAAAAAACACCCAAAAAATTTTGTTCCAATTTTTCCAAGTTCGACATCCCCAAATGTGGGTTTGTAAACTGCTTTTTGGGTGCATGCGGGGCTAAAAGGGAGAGAGGTATTTGTTTTTGGGGAACCCCTTTTTGGGTTGGGTGCCAGAGGATTTGCAAAGCCCCAAAATCCCAGAAAACAGGTAAAATTTTCCCAGAAGTCACCCCTTTTAAAAAATAAACCCCTGGGGATCTCTCTAGGGGGTTTATTGTGCTTTTTTGGGAAAGGTTTTTAATAGTTGTTTTTAGCTTTTTGGGCCCATAAATGGAAAAAATGCGTACTATCATTTTTTTTTGGGGTTTAAATTTTTAAGCGTTCACCGTGCGTGTAAATGACAGGATAACTTTACTATGGGACCCGGTACAATTACAATGAAAAAAATTTTTTATATAGTTTTTATTTTTATTATTTTTTCAAAATAGAAATATGTTTAAATAATTGCGCTTTTTTTTGTCCTATTTTGACAGCCATCACTTTATTTTGCATGTGCAAAACTGTGTGGGGCTTTTTTTTTGCAGGATGAATTATTTTTTTATTGTATCATTTGGAGTTATATGATCTTTGATCATTTTTAAAAGGTTTTGTGAAGTTTTGAACAAAATAAGCAAGCAACCCTTCATTTATTTTTATTTTTTACAGCGGTCACTGTGGGGATAAATAAACAGCTAGTTTTACTCAGCGGGTCATACGATTACGGGATCCTTTTTGTTTTTTTTTTATGTGTTACGCTTTTTACAAAATAAAAACACTTATTCAAAAAGGAAAAATGTTTTGCATTGCCAAGTCTGGGGCCCAAAAATTTTTTTTATTTTTTCGGTGTGGGGAGTTGTGTGGGGGCTTGTTTTTTGCGGGATGATTGACATTTTTTTGGTTTAAAATTTTTTGGGGGATAAAGGGTTTTTTTGATAGTTTTTTTAAAACCCGTTTTTTGGAAGGGGGTAAAAAAATATTCCCAACCCTATAGTGTTTTTTATTTTTTATTTTTAACAGCACTCACTGAGCAGTATTCATGACAAGTTAGTTTCATTCTGTAGGCCGATACGATTACGGTGATACCCAATTTATATAGTTTTTTTTATGTTGAAGCGGTTTTTTTTTAAAAAAGGTGTTTTATTGTGTAAAACAATATTTATGATCGTATTTTTATATTGCATAACTTTTTCTTTTTTCCCTATAAAAGGCGGGTTTAAGGACTTTTTTTTTTTGCGGGATAAACTGATGTTTTTAATTGGTACCATTTGTATTTATAAGGTTTTGATCTTTTTTTTCTTTTTAGTGTATGGGTGAAAAAATTGCAATTCTTTCTTTTTTGGGTTATTTTTTAACAGTGTACACTGTTAGTAAATTAAATGACGTTTCATGCGGGTTTTCTTTATGCTGTGACATAGCAAATATGTTACTTTATTTATTTTTGATGTTTTTGGGTTGATTGGCATTTTTAAAGGAGTAAAGGGAAATGTACATTTTTTTATTTTATTTTTCTATTTGTGTTTCCCTTTTTTCACTTTTTTTTACACTTTTTTTCACTTTTTCCAAGATCTTCAAATTTCTCATTCAATAGGAGATAAGAAAAAACTTTTTGCTGTTTTACGGTTTCAATGGCAACTTCAATCCCCCTCCGGCATTCCCGAAATACTTTGCGAGGATGGTGTGAAAACGGCCCGGAAAGTGACTTTCACTTCTTGGGCCGTCTGGAAAGACACAGTTGCCGCACAGTATACCACTGGTCCCATGTCGTGATCTTGCAGGGCTCACTTGTAAGCCAGCACGATCGCCAGGACGTATCCATATATGTCGGGAAAGCTTTCCCCTAGGGCGTATGCATACGCCCAATGTCGGGAAGGGGTTAAAGCAAAAATTAGTACAGAAAACATCACTGGGAGCTAAGTGAAGACCCAGGCAAGATTTTCAAGCATTTTTTTTTTGTTCATCCGCCAATCTTTTTAACATAGCTTCTTAATCTTAATCAAATTAGGAAACTATATAGGCAGCATCTGGGATGTTACAGTAATTTAATATTTTTCTCACTGTCAGCTCACCAGAGGACATGATGTTTTTCGATTTGTTTTTTGCTGGCAAAATAAATGGGGGGTTTATAAAAGTTTTTTGCACAAAAACCCGTGACACATACAATTCACGCCTCCACAGAGCTGTGAAAAAGTTTCAACCACCAACCTCAACACAACAGTCCTTAATTTTGTCATGCATGTACACATTGCCCTGACAGAACGAAAAGATTATAATGACAAGAGTCAGACAAGCTTTGTTTTCTGATTGCCCTTACTGCCCAGGGCTGTTGATGTGACAGTGGACATTTTGACTCCATAAGCTCCCGCTCTGAAGCATAGAATATAGATGGCAATAAGTTAGACATAGTACTTTTAAAATACACTTCTATATATTATAGTATGTCAATGGATAAAATAACTATGTTTCCTCTTTGGAAATTACAAAGTTTTATGTTACTGTTGTTAAAGCAGTTTATTTAGTTTCCATCATTAATATATGAATGCTTTTTCAATTTCTTCTGTAACATTATCCTTAAAAAACAAGGGGGTATGCAGAATGTAGTTAACACAATTTTAATTTTGAGGATAAGCAAAAGTGATTTTTATAAACCCTATTTTTTTAGAGATTAAATAATATTTTTATAGTATCTAAATATTTTCATGCTGTTCAAAAATGCAAGTAGTTATTAATTGTTTGTAAAAAAAAGAATGGGAAAGATCACTGAAGCAATGTTTTTTTTTTTCTTTAATACCAAAAAAGGGGAAAACAATTGTTTCACAAAAATATTAACAGTCTTTCATCAGATCTTCTAATTTGATAACTCTTATGTGCACAAACCATGTCCAAATAATAGAAGCACCCTTTTATAGTTAAAGGACTAGAAGGCAGATTTCTACCTTAATTTTATAGAAAATAACAATGTTGAATCAAGGCACATATTTGTATTTGTATAAGGTTATGCTAGGACAATAGGACAATAGGAAAATAAAGGAAATAAAGGCTAATCAGAGCATACTGTTAATTTCTGGTTGATATCAGTTATTCATAGGAATAAAAAAAGAAAAACATGAAAACAATATCCAACAACAGAACCAAAATCTGGGGAATAGGGACTTAAGAGGATTTTAAAAATTTCCCACAACGACTAACATGAATAGTGTTTTAGCGATTTTTTTGGACAAAGTGAAATCGGCAAGGTTTTTATGGTGATCGAAATTTTTCCCGATCTGCGATAATTAAAGGTTAAAAACTTGCTCATTATTTAGATCGCGGCTTTTTCGGGGCTTCCTTAATTTTTGGGGGGCCCGAAATCAGATTACAAATAGAGCAGGGGGAGATGTGGTGGAGTCATGACTGGGATGTTATGGTTGCGATTTGGGTGGAAAAATCACCGACCTCGTTTTACATAGAACAGGTTTCCGTTTTACCTCGTGTCTCCAGTTCTAGGGATAGGACCCGCACTCTGCCTGTGGCCAAACAGTCAGCGAAATTAGTTATTTCTGCACAAGAAACCCCTTATTAGCTGTGATTCTTCCCTTTAGTTATATTAAAATTTGGGAAAATTTTATGTAGTTAGCTAAGAATTTAAAGCAGCATCTACCGCTGTAAATTACGGCGGTGGGGGCGGGGGGGGGGGGGGCCCGCGGGGAAACAGACAGCTCTTCTATAAAAACACGGAAAATTTTACCAAGATTATGTGGACATTGTAGTGGAATATCTTTTTTATTAACATTTTTATTGAAAAAATTTCTATATTGGGGAACCTGAACTTATATTTGGTACCATCTTTCTGTAATGCAGGTCTTTTTTTAGTGCAAAACTCCACTTTTTTTTTCAGTATCATTTAATTTGGTGTTATTTTCAATTTTTTCCCCTTTCACCCGGACTGTTGATATATCCACCCTTGCATAAAAATTTCAAACCAGCAATCTTGTAGTCAACCCGGTTGTTTTTTGCCAAAAATACCGGATTGTCAAAACACACAGTACGTGTTTTTTTATTTTGCGCACCCCGCATTTTTCATTGACGCAGCATCACGTAAATCTTAAAATAGCAATTTTATATCCCCCCAGGTAAAGAAAAGGGGAAAAAATCCGTTTATTTACCCAAAAAAAAAAAAAGTTACGGTTTTTGACTTTTTCCACCTAGCATTGTTTTATTGACGCAGCATCTAGTAAATCTTAAACAGCAATTTATATTCACCCAGGGAAAGAAAAGGGGCAAAAAATCCCTTTTTTTATATCAAAAAATAAAAAGTTAGTGTTTTTTCTTTTTAAAACCCCATTGTTCATTGACGCAGCATCTACGAAAATCTTAAAACAGCAATTCTATATTCACCACAGGTGAATTGAAAGGTGCAAAAAATACCGTTTATTATACCAAAACATAACAGTTACGTGTTTTTTGAATTTTGCACACCCAGCATTGTTCACTGACGCAGCATCAACGTAAATCTTAAAACAGCAATTCTATAGTCACCACAGGTGAATTGAAAGGTGCAAAAAATACCGTGTATTATACGAAAAACATAACAGATACAGACATAACAGACTCCTTTTCCCGGCACTTTTAATCTGGGGTCAGACAGGTTTTAATGGTCATTCTGCGGTCCAGGACAGGTATAGTCAAGTCCAGTGAAACTAAAATGGTGTTGAAAGACTCCTTTTTGCGGCACTTTTTAAATCTGGGGGTCATGCAGGTTTGGGGCTCATGCTGCGTTCCAGGACAGGGATATTCAATGTCCAGTTCAAGTAACATGATGGTTCAAATCATACTGCCTTCTGGCATTTTTTAATTTGTGGGTGATGCAGGTTTAAGGGTCAGGATGTGGTACAAGACAGGGATAGTGAATGGTCTGTGACTTTTTTTCTGTGACTTTTATAACCTAAGTGTGTTGGCTAAGATGTAGCACGTATCCATTTGACTGTTTGGATGTTAATTTCAGCTTCTCCAGCCTTGTTTGGGTGTAATAATGAAGGTGTTGTTGCTCTCCCATAGACTTTAATGGTCATCGCTCATAATCGACGCTCACTATCGAAAACCTTATCGATAGCGGCCGACTATCGACTATCGATCGATCTCGATAGCCAACGCAATCGCTCAACACTAATCATGAAGTTTGAAAATGTGGAAATAAACAAAATAAGTCACTATAGATGTATCACCTGGATTCCACAGTAGACTGTATATTCCTTTTCATTTGTATATTATTGATTATTTTTTACCTTTTTTGGCCTTTATATAATGTTTTGCATTTGATTTTGAGCTATAAATTGTAGTGGTTTTATTTTCAGGGTCTGTTATTAGTACTTATAAATTATTAGTATTTATTCTATCTAATTTGTTTGTTGGCTTCCATTCCGTGACTGCACTAGATTTATACTATATTACATATTTTGAAGTGTCGCAATTCAACTCGTGTTGCTCATTTCGATATTTGAGTTTCCGAGTTACCTGTATTTTATTCATAGAAATAGTTATTTGGAGAATAATACTTTACATTTAACTAAAAATGCCAACATTTCTGCTCTGTTTGTCACTATTATAGAAAGGAAACTTAAAGGAGCCGTCTTCTATGTATTTTTTTTATTATAGCCAAATTGCTCCCATTAATAATAACAAAAAAGTCTATGTATACTCACCTCTTACCTCCATTTTAGTGCTGCACCATACTCATTGTCCCTTCTGTTTATCTTTTATGTCCTCATTCTGAATATGGTTGTCACTGCTGCCACTGCTGCTGTGCTGCAGCAGTCAAGTGGCACTGCCTGACGTCCCCATACGGACAATTCACTTCTGAACAGTGTAGTCAGGCAGTGGCACGTTATCACTACAGCCTATCAGCGGACACAGTGGTGACCCTTCTGTTTAGAAGAAGGAAAATGTTGACAGAAGACCTTGTAATGTGACGGCGGTGCAGTGCTGAAGCGGAGGTTAGAGGACAGAATGGTTATAATGAAAAAAAATGTAGTGGACAACGCTTTTACATATATCTAGACATGTATTTTTCCTTTCAGATTCATCATCAGACAGTAACACCAACTCATGCATTTACGATTTTTCATTCCCATTATTTGTCCATTTGATCCCTCTAAAACTGTGATCACTAGAGATGGGCGAATTTCTCAAAAATTCGATTCGGTCACTTCGCCGAATTTTCCGTCAAAAATAAATTCAGTCCGAATTACTTCGGGAGAATCGCTTAAAAACAACATTTCCGGGCTACGAGCCTGCAGGTGCGTAAATTTGTGCCTGCTTAAATATGCAAGGGATTTTTGGTTTGGTCTCATAAAAGTTTGTTTAGTAGAACGCAGATGACTGCGCCGCTCTTAAAATCGCTTCACTATAAAATTCCCGGGGCACTTAAGAGGGCAAAACTGCCCAAAAAAAACTCAGCGGAATGAGCCTGAAAAAGTCATGCCACGAAAGTGGAAAAAAACAAACGGAGACTCAGGTGGCAACATTAGTGACAAGTGTGGAGGGGCCCGCGGAGCCACACAGCATAGGTCACAGGGCACAATGACATTCTGGGGGGTGGCAAAACGGGAAGGAAGCCACGAATGGCACAAACTGAAGCGGGGGTCAGGCGGCAGCAGCATGGGGTCAGCATGGCAAAATGCTTCGGAGGTGGCAAAACAGGGGAAGCCACAAAGGACAAATGACTGAGACGGGGGCACGGGGGCAGCACATGGGGTCAGGCATGGCACAATGACACAGTGTGAGGACACGGCAGCACCACAAGCAGCATCAGGTCAAAAAGTGGCACAATGACACAGTGTGGAGACACGGCAGCAGCCACAGCAGCAGCATGGGGTCAGAAAGTGGCACAATGCACAGTGTGGAGGACACGCCAGCCCACAGCAGCAGCATGAGGCAGACGTGGCACAATGACATTCGGAGGTGGTAAAACAGATTAGGCCACAGAGTAGCACAATCACACAGTGTAGGGTCCAACAGCACATATGGGTCGGGGCATTGGACAATGACTTTCTGGAGGGGGAAAAACAGGGGGAAAGCCACAAAATGGCACAATCACTAAAGGGGAGGTCACGGCAGAGCACATAAAGTCAGGCGGGGCACAATGACAATTGGAGGACACGGAAGCAGCCAACCCAAAAAGAAAGAGGTCAAAAGTGGCACAATACTTTCTGGGGTGGGCAAAACAATTGGGGCCACAGAGTGGCACAATCACACAGTGAGAGGTCACAACAGCAGCAAAAACGGGGGTAAGGAAGGGGCACAATGACATTCTGGGGTGGAAAAACAGTATTAGGCCCGTGGGGAAAAATGACCAGTGTGGGGGGCACGGCAGGACCAGCAGCAGAAAGGGGTCAGAGAGTGGCAAAATACATTCTGGAGGGGGCAAAACGGGAGGAAGCCAAAGAGCGGCAAAATGACTGAGACGGGAGCACGGCGGCAGCAAAAAGGGTCAGCAGTGGGACAATGACACGGGGTTGGACAGGGCACACCACACAGCAGCATGAGGTCAGACGTGCCAATGAAAAATTTCGGGAGGTGGAAAAAAAAGGAGTAGGCCACAGAGTGCACAATGACAAGGGTTTTGGGGTGACGGGGGCGGGAGCAACAGCGGTCAAGATCACAATGACACAGGTGAGTCACGGAAACAAAACACAGCACATCATGAGGTCAAGAGGGGCACAATGACAGGGGTTTTGGGGGTGGGGGGGCAATACCAGCCCCTGGTAAAGATGGTGGTGGGCAGAGGAAAAACTGGCAGCAGATGTGTGGCACAGGCGGGTGGGCATCAATAGGGGCTGAGGCAGGTATTTTTGAACCCAGACTGACGCCTAAGTCTTTGGGTTGTGGAAACCGGCCGATCCCGCCTATTCTTTTGACAAAGGTCAGTCTTCCACTTTCCCGTGGACAACGGGTTCCCTTGGGTAACAGGGCCCCCGCCCACTGAAACCCCCTCGATGTCACCTACGCCGGGCGGGACACTTCTCCACTGCAAACTCGGCAAGTTGCGCCACACATCCATTTTGCTCCCATAGTCCAGGGGATCTTCTAATAGGTGGGAAGTGCTGTCCAATAGGCCCCAAAACCCTGTTGGTTCAGGACTGCTCCGGGCCCCTGTTTTGCTGCTGCTGGTTTGGGACTGCCCTCCTCACTAGGCGGGGAAAGAAGCGCTCACATGCTCCAACTTAGGACTACTGAGGACTGGTACGCCCTCCCCCCCCCCCCCCCTTCCCCCCAAGCACCGGGGCATAGTACGTGAGCGCTGAAAAACCCCCCGGTCAGACCGTAAAGAGGAGGGACATGCCGCACATAGGCAGCGGCCAACTGTTTAACGGGAGGTTTCCCTAAGTATTGATTTGCCTCCCCCCTCAATAGCGGGAAAAAAGGCTCCCATTTTGCCCGGTAGCGGGGCCCAAATAGGGGGAAGCCAGAAGTCATCCCTCTGCCATGCTGACTTTTGGGCGTCACTAGCCAGGCAAATAAGCATCTGCGGGCCATCTGCACAATGACCCCCGGGGGGCCCCCTGCCTCCTTTTTCCCACGTATACGGCCACGGTTTTGGGTGACTGCCTCGTTTTCCTCATCTCCATCCACCCCCCATTTGCCCCGCTCCTCCCTCTTCCACCTGTAAAAATCCCCCCTCATTTCACCAGACAAGCTTCTGCTCCAATGTCCTCCCCTCCTCCCCTCCTCCCCTTTTTCATCCCCACCGGACCATGTGGCCACGAATTAGTCTCACGTCCCAGTCCCTGCCCAACAGATTTTTCACATCTGTTGGGACTGAACAGGGGAATGGTTTTCACCCCCGTAGCCCGGGCGACTGATAAATAACTCGCCTCCTCGAATGGCCCAAACAAACGGCAGGGGTCACGCATGAGCTCACGGCTACACAAAGTTACACAGGGGTACTTCTGTCTGCCTGGACATCAAAAAATCGTTAATGGCCTTTCTCTGTTTAACAGTCAGTCCAACTGTGCAGGCGGAATTCCAGCGGGTGGGAAAAAAACGGAATCAGAGTGTGTTGGGGAGGGCCTTCGCCGCGCAACTCGAAAGGGTTTTCCCGGGTTTGTAAAGAATGGTATAGTGCATGCACAGTTTCCTCCTTTTCAAACTGCTGAAGATCGGGGGAAACTTTTAGGAAAACCCTTTTTACAACCAATTTAACACTTGCCCATGCAGGGCGCATGGACCATCCCCCTCGGGCAGCGCGGACACCCCAAATTTTTCCCCCCATTGTCCGTCACCATGGTTCCATTTTCATTTGGGGCGGAGAAAGCCCCAAAATCGTTTCTGCCATGACGCGACATTCCCCCCCCCGTGGGGACTTTATTCGCCGAGGCAAGCCATGTAGAACTGCGTGACACCGCGGCCCAAAACAGGTAATGAGCATACTTTTGGGGGCTGAGATGGTGGGGATGGTGGAAGGGGGGAGGCGGACCCTTGGGGCCGGGGCGCATTTGACAACGGGAGGGGAAACGCTCTCCTGTCCAATTGTTTGGGGTCGGGGGGAAACACAATCACCCAGTGGGGCCTTAAAGGGCATTATGGGCCCCGACCGGTTACAGCTCCCGAAAGTCCGCGCGCCGGCACCTTGGGAAAAAACCGATAACCAAAGGGCTGGGCCCCCTTCTGTTCTACAATTTATAATGCGGGACTGCCTTTTGGGAAAAGAAAATTTCGGCTTTGGGAACTCTCCATCTCGCCGGCAAAAAAGCCTATTCCTGAAAGGGGCAGAGTCCACCATTTGGGGAAAGGGGGGGACTGCAAAACCAACAACTTAACAGGACACGGTCAGTGCTGCACCTTAGGATGGTTGGGGCGCAAACTGTGTCTCTTTGCAAACGCCTCGCTGAAGCTGCGGCGCCATGAGCGAGGGGCAGGGGGCATCGGACCGGAGAGATTCAAGAGAAACAGCTCCCTTCTGCAAGGTGGGGACCCTTGCCCGGGTTTCAAAGGCAGCTGCCACTGGGCGCTGCTGCTGCTGTTGCTGCGGCGACAGGGTGGCCACCCCAATCTGAGTCACGTTTTCTCCCCAGGGGCCCCCGATGGTGTGCCATGGTTGACGCGGCCTGGGGCCAACGTTAGCTCCCTGGCCCCCTTTAAATTTCGCTTTCAGATTCTACATATACCCATATTCGGGTCCCCCGTGTCTTAAAAAGAACGCCCCACCGCCGAGTATCGGGTTTTAAAACCCCCAACGCCCGCACTGGGGGACTACTGCCGCCGCTGCCTCGCGAGCCCCCGTGCCGCTACTTTTTTGGGCCTGCAAGCCCCGGTTTTTTACCCCGTGGCCGCTTTGGGCCCCCCACCTCACACTGCTGCTATCCTGCAAACTCCCCCGGCCCCACCCACTTTCTGGCTGCACTGCTGCCCGACGCGCAAATGACCCCCCCTTCTCTGACGGTGATGAACCCTTGCCTCACCCGGGTCCCAATGCGGGCGGCTACATCAAATCTATTTTTTTTCATCGTCACTGCTGCCTCATCACCGGCTTGGGATGCCGAGGGTGACCTCTCACAACATGACCCTCCCATGCCACCTCCCCCATCTTTACTTTGGCCGCCTACTGCCAAAGCAGGGGGAAATTTGGGCCCCATTTCTTGCTGCCAATAGCTGCGACTGCCCTCCTCAAATTGTTTTATCCCGCTATATGTGGGGGCTGAGCCCAACCACATAGTAGACTCTCTGAGGGGAAACCCGGGTGGGACAGAGGCGGGGTGAGAAGGTGAGGGCCGCTGCCCGCTCCCGGCCATGCCCAAAAAGGTTGTTCTACGTCCCACCACTCTTGGCTGGGGGGGTTTAGATGTCATTGGGAGGAAAGGAAAGACCTAGTCAACCAATCAAGAACCCCTTGGTTCTAAAAAAACCACGGGCCCCTAGATGACACGCAGTTTTTTGGGTCACCGATGACCCCTGCTGCACGTCCCCTTGCTGTCTGCACCTGGGGCCCTTTTTCCCGGAATTTTGTGCCACCCAACCGCAGTGCAGAGCCGCCACCCTCTCTTCCCCGACATACTGTTTTTCTAAAAAGTACAGACACTGTTTGATGATGAATCTGTAATGATAAATATAACCCTGTTTTTGACCAAATGAACCCGTAACAAGCTTGGGGAACCCTTGGTAAAATTGCGCCCACAAATGGCCAGGAAAAATTTTCTTGTATGTGTCGTTTAAAAAAACTGTGTGTTTTACTAAATTAAAAGCAAAAACAGGGTTAATTTAAACCTTCGTACCTGAATAGGCTACAGGAAAATTATATATTTTTCGTTGAAAAAGACGGTTTTTTTTTGTCAGCACACCAGCAAAACAACGCTTAATTAACCCCCGGGGTAAATTTCGCCAAAAAATTGAACGCACAAACTATACTTTGTAGCGTGTTTAAAATTGCGTGTTTCTACGCCCCACACAACAAAAGATACATTGAATTAACCCTTTGCTTGGAATTTTGCTACAGGAAAAAAAAGTATATATTTTGACGTTGAAAAAGAAAGGTTTATTTTTTTCAGCACACCAGCAAAACAAACCCTTTAAATTTAAACCCCTGAGTAAATTGCGCCAAGAATTGAGCGCACAAACTATAGCTTGAGCATGTTCAATTGGTGTTTTCTATGCCACACACAAAAGAACAGTTGTAATTTAACCTTTGCTTGTGAATTAGCTACAGGGAAAAAAGATAATTTGCGTTGAAAAAACGGTTTCTTTGGGTCACCACCACAAAACAACGCTTTTTTAACCCCTGGATTAAATTGCGCCAAAAAATTAGCCCAAAACTATACTTTGTAGCGTGTTACAATTGCGTGTTTTTACGCCACACAACAAGAGATACAGTTTTAATTTCCTTTGCTTTGTGAATTAGGGTACAAAAAATGTATATTTTTGGCGTGAAAAAAACGGTTTATTTTTTTTAGCACACCACAAAAAACGCTTTAAAAAAACCCCTGGGTTAAAAATTTCGCCAAAGAAATTTAGCCCCCAAACTATAGCTTTTTAGCGTGTTACAAATTTCTGTTTCTACCCACTAACAAGAGATACAGTTGTAATTAACCTTTCTTTGAATTTGGGTACAGAAAAATTTATATTTTTTGACATTAAAAAGACGGTTTCTTGGGGTCAGAAAAAACAAAAAAACGCTTAATTTAAACCCCCGATGTAAATTGCGCAATAAAAATTTAGCACCAAAAAATGAATGGGATTTGTATTTTAAAAACGCTTTTTTTTAAATGAATACAACAGAACTGGCTTAGACCCCCTTGGGTATTGAATGTTTACAGCTGCAGTGGACCACCTGGGTTTTAGATCCCAAAACCCCCAAAAAATTTGAAATAAAAACATTAGAGAACGTCTCTAGACAATTTAGACCCCCACAGAAAACGCATATAAAAATCAATTCTTCATAAAGCTATCAGCTAGGCAACCTTCCCCGATCATGCAGTGAGAGCGGATGAGCCCCACTCGCGCCCGGGGCTTTTTAGTGCGGTGAGCACAGAATCCCCCCGGGGTCTCTGATGGGCTTTCACCTCTGCACAGTCAGCAGGCTAGCCCCCTTTTTCCTCCCAGAGGCTTTCCCCCTGTACGCCATTGCTCGCAGCCATTTTATCATCAAAAAACACTTCGTTCACCCGAAGTACCCCAAAGTTCGACTTCGTTCCGAACCGAAGTTTTCCTGAAATTCTAAACTAATTCCACTTCGCTAGAATCAATTCGCCCATCTCTAGTGATCACACCAGTTATGGTACACAAAAAATTCAGCTAAATATTTTTATGAACTGCTCAGATATTTTTTCCCTAAATGCTTACTCATTTTCCTTTAACTTCTTTAACAAAAGTCTTCCCTTGAGTTGTGAAAGAAATATACTCTTTTCTATAGCGCTGTTCAGTATAGACAGCTCTTTACGTGGAGTGTAAGCTTGTCTGAGTTCACAGGTATGGTTATATATACATGTTATGATCATGCACATACAAATAGAAAAACATATATTGACACAGATTGACACTGTGGCTTCATTATAAAATGAACAAATATCATACATTGTCCATAAATTATGCTGTCATGTTCCCTCATTAACACCTGTAATGGCCTGGAGCAGCAGCGAAGAAGATGGGAGTTGCTGTATTCGATCACGGTGGCTATCTCTTAGACCATGCCTCTCATTCTATCCAGGAGCCAATACATTGAAGAGAGACTGGTGGTATTATTTCCCTTGGGGCACACTCCATTGGTGGTAGTATTACTTAACTGCCTGCGGTGGGGGGTGAGGTGCCTTTGGTGTTATAGGTGAAGAATGAAGAGGCAGGAGGCGAATTGTTAACTTGACTCAGAATACTCCGCTTTTCATCTAGGCAATGATGTTACACACATGAGGAGAGGATTTCTTTCACATACATGTTCCCATCAGTCCAAACTACACAACCATGCAGTAGCGGATTTCACAATATAAAGTCCCTTATGAGCGATTTCCAGACTAAGTCAAACGTGGAGCTCGTCTTGACCCACATGTCCACTGGACAATCCAAAGACAATTGGGTATTGGGCCAAGAGAAGCTGCTAGGTTCCAAAGGCCATGAGGTGTGGCTGGACTAAATCTTAACCTCATGATTCCTTGTAATTCAAAGTACTGCTATCAGCTAGACTGCTGCTTCCTTCTTCTTCTTCTTCTAAGCAGTTCCTTGCTCATTACTCCTTTCCCATGCAGCCAGGGGGCAGCTAAGCCTATATCTGAGTGGCATTGTGGAATCCCCTCTGACTAGCTTAGAATTACAGAACTCCAGAACTACTACTACCCAGAACTCAATAATTTACCTATACTTATAACTTTTCATCCCACTCTGGTCCTGTTGCTATGGGAACCCCCTCCTACTCAGGCTGAGTGACTGGGAACTAATTTCCATATCTGCCAAGCAGCATGACTATATACTTTTCAGCTCAACACCAGACATGTGCGCAAGCTGTTCATAAAGTCAAATAAAATCCAATAAAGTTCAACAAACATTCCATAAAGTACAAAAATCATCATTAAAGTAATATATAAAAAATCAACTTCTGTACATTACACAGCCACCAAAGCAGCACTGCAATAGCCAGTTGAGCATCCCTAACAAACAATAATGCTGGCAGGATTTCCTTTGAAACAGTGGCGGCTTAGTGCCCATACATCCTGATAGAACTGGTGCATCTGAGCCATGTTTGTAGGTCGCCTTGCTCACACCTACCTTTTCAGCTTTGCCCATAAATTTTCAATAGGCTTGAGATCAGGGCTTTGTGATGGCCACTCCAAAACAATGACTTGGTTATCCTTAAGCCACTTTGTAACCAGTTTGACAGTATGCTGCAGGTCATTGTCCATTTGGAAGACCCATTTCTGCCCAAGCTTTAACTTCCTGACTGATGTCTTGAGATTTTGCTTCAGTATTGCCACATAATCTTCTTTCTTCATGACGTCATCTATTTTGTGAAGTGCATCAGTCCCTTCTGAAGCAAAATAAGCGCATAACATAATGCTGCCTCCCCACAGCACCACCCGTGTTTCATAAAAGGGATGTTGTTCTTAGGCTTTGAAGCTTCTACCCTTTTCCTCCAAACAGTTCAATTTTCGTTTTGTCAGACCACAGGACATGTCTCCAAAATATAGGTCTTTGTTCCTTTGTGCATTTTCAAACATTAATCTGGCTTCAATATGTTTCTTTTGGAGTTATGACTTCTTCCTGGCAGAGTGGCCTTTCAGCCCATGTTGATACAGTACTTGTTTCACTGTGGAAATGACACAATCTTACCAGCTTCCGCAATCTTTTTCACAAGGTCTTTTTCTTTTGTTCTTGGGTTGATATGCACATGTTAGACCAAAGCATGATCATCTTTGAGACAGAGAACCCGTCTCCTTCCTGAGTAGTGTGATGGCTGGACATTCCCATCTAGTTTGTACTTGTGTATAATTGATTGTACAGATAAATGAGGCACCTTCAGGTATCTGGAAATTGCACCCAAGGGTGAACCAGACTTGTGCAAGTCCACAATTTTCTTTCTGATATCTTGGCTGATTTCTTTAGACTTTTCCATGCTGTTACACACAGATACAGTGTGTTTCCAGTTGTACATTAAAATACATCCACAGTTGTGTCTCTAATTAACTCAGATGCTACCAATCAGAAGCTTCCAAAGACATGAAATCATCATATGGGCTGTCCCATACCCCATGTCTCTCTCATTATTCTGGCATTTAGCTAATATAAATAATTTTGGTGCTCCTAATTGACCTAAAATGGATAAGGTTTATTCTGAATTCATGTCAGATAGAGAGAAAAACATGCATATGTGCCTTCTTATATAGTGTATGTAAACTTCTGGTTTCAACTGTATATGCCTGCAAAGTATTACCTCCACAAACATGTACAGAAGAATGTGGTTGCTGTGTCTGGTTCTAGGGCACATATTTGGTGGTCTGGGATTGCAAAGTTGTTAGCATTCAAATTTCTTTTTATAATTTATTTAAAGGATCTAAAATTACTTTAATTTCATACTTTTCTAATGATCATAGTTTATTCTGAATGCTCCTATTCCCTTCTTACAGACATTGAAGTAAATTGTAAATTTGCTCTTCTTACAGCAGCCACCAGAAGGAGCTTACTCCTACTGTGTGGGTTTGTAGGGAAACTTTTAAAGTTAATAATTCCTATATAAATATATATAGTGTGTGTTAGGGTTTGCCAAAGACAGATAAGTAAGGAGATAAGTGTTTGGGCTTCAACCACCAAGGAGCGCTCTCAAGTCTTAAGCAAGGGAAGTTTCTTACAGAGATACTTCTGTCAGAAAGGGGTATTTCTGTTAACCACCAATATTCAATATTCATGGAAAGCAACTTTTTTTTAGAATTTTTGGCAGTATTTTTTTTTTACTTTGACAGTCATGAAAACTTGTCCCTCTTTAGTGGTAATAAAAAGATGGTATAACTCCTAAATGGCAAGGCAGACTATTCTCAGTTTACTTTAGGTGCTGCAAGAAATGCTAATTTGCATGTAGTCTCATTAGTAGTTAATGACAGAATGATCACTTGATTTTTATCTGAATAGGTAAAGGCAATAAACAGCAGGGCAACGATAAGAGCAATACATATATGAAAGAATAAAAGATTGATGTTTTTCTACACTAATGAGTTTTTTTTTTCACACATCAGATCTTGTTGATAACACCTAACCTCTCAGGAACTTAGTGGGTTTGGAAGAGAATTGTCAAGTAATCCTTACTGCCTTGCTACCGGATCTCACAGAGGGGACGGCAGAGAGACAAACTAGGAAGTTATACACTTCCTTAAACTTAAAATGTAAAAAAACTTAATAAATAAACCAATGACAGAGTTTAAAAAAATACTGACATATATTAGTCACATTATTGATTGTCAATAGGTGGAAAAAGGGAAATTAAAGGATCTATATTAGTTTTCAGTATATCCAGTATAGTGGTTGTAATTTCATTTTCTGCCACTATTATTATACCTACTAGTTTTGCCAATCCTAACGTGCATACTTGATCATTAGAAAACTCCCTATATATTGCTGAAAAACACTATGAACTAAATGTAACATGTTTATGTATGAGCTTTGGACACAAATACATGCTTAAGGCATAGTAGAATAAATGTAACTCATACTTTCCAACAACAAGGACAGATCTTCAGTGTCACGGCTCTTTTGTAAAATTCATTCAAGAAAACAAGTTAGTGTATTACTACTGCCTTGTAAAGGTTCTAGAGGTTCTAATGTTCTTGAAAATGAGTCACACACATTTGGCTCTGTCAAATGAACTGCTTGTGGAATATAAATGGATCACTTAGTGATTTCTATGAGCTGGAATTAAGGTATATAGCAGATTCAATGTCAAACAAGGGATAAAATGGCTTTGATATTATTTGTCCCTGGGGATCTCATTTTTCTTCAAGTGTAATGTTAGTTACACAATAATGCTACGTACAGTGACAAAAGATTGCGAATGTACATTATTATTTTGACTTTTTACAGCTTTGACAGCAAGAGAATGTAGGTTATAAAGTGGTGTGTAAAACACAAAAAAATTACTGCAACAGTATTGCTATTATTATTCTGCCTGCTTCAGTGACTACAAGAAATATATCTTGAAATTACCATTTTTGTGGTTCCCAATAAAAGCTCTGCATATTCCACCCTCATGATTTGGTTCTGATTTCATTACCATGTTTTATTTTAGGTTCATATTTAATTCAAGATTCTGAATGGATTTTGGTTTATATATACCTCTCACAAAAATTATTATATTTTCAATCATTTTGATGGGGCAAAGACTAGCATATTTAGTAGAAGTGCCAATGACCTCCATTAAGGAGGTTATAAAAAGAAAGACAGATACTGTATTTGGTAAGTGGACTTTTTTCTTAACATTCACGCTAAATAATATCAGACAACATATTCTGTCATGTACTGTAGGCCAGGTTAATGCCCTGTTTCCCTGAAAATAAGCCAGTATCTTATATTAATTTTTGCTCCTAAAGATGCACTAGGTCTTATTTTCAGGGGATGTCCTCTTTTTCCATGAACAAGACTTCACGGTTGTTCCATACTGTAGTCATGTCATCACAAACATCAGCAGTCATTAGTAGTGATTACCAATTTCTATCAGATTGCCCAGCATATTTTTCTGTTGACAGCCTGTTTGGCCCCTATGATGACTGCTATTATGGTAGAGAACTTCTCCGACGTTCAATATCTACGTGTACTGCTTGGAGTACTCTGAATTCCATCAATAATTTCTTGTAACTCTGTTTCTATGTACAACAATTTATGTTACATGTACCGATCCTAGTATTTATGAACAAAAATCAGTATTTATTCAAAGACAGTCATGTCATCATCTTTTGAAACATCATCATCACTCTCTAAACGTTGACTTTCATGGTGAATTTCTTGTGACTTCATTTGTTTTAAAAGCATTGGCCCCAATCTCTCATGTCTAGCAATAGCACTTTCCTTAAATGAGAACCCCTTGTCCAGGTAGCCTCCCACACAAGTTAAGACCTATCTGAATGATCCGCTAACGCTAATGTATGGTGTGGGGGTAGCTGTAGCAATGACTGTGGCTAGGTCTTATTTTCAGGGGAGGCCTTATATATCTAAGCTTTAAAAAAAATTGCACTAGGTCTTATTATCAAGGGATGTCTTATTTTCGGGGAAACAGGGTAAAGGCAGATAATGTGTACAGATAATGTATTGCAGCAAGAAAACTTGCACAGGCTAAATGAGAGTATCACAAAGACAGTTTTCTTCCTTCTGGAGGACAGCTTACTTGCATACCTTAACAGCACTGCCAGTGGCATACACCAGCTGAGTATAAAAACACTGTCCCCTCAGTAGTGTTGAGCTTCAGATTTGGGCCAGTCAGAATTAATTTTTGGTAAAAATTGCCAAAAAATTGACTGTAACTCTAACCCTAAATTAGGGTTGTTTAAGGGGTCTCAAGGGTTTAACTTGATGGCGCAGTGACACGACACTCACATTGTAGCCTAACTTCCAGTTCCATGTTTTGTCCAATGTAATTTCTGGTTTATTCCCCATAGACCCAATGTTATGGTAACTGAAAGTGACTTTGGGCATTGCATCCAATGTTATTTCCAGTTACTAAAACATAGACCCAATGTGATGGTGACTGGAAGTGACATCAGACGTTGCATGCTTTGTCACTTTCAGTTACCTGAAATAGGCCCAATGTTGTGGTAACTGTAACATTGTGTCCAATGTCACTTGTGGTTACCATAATATTTGGTCTATGGTAAAGTAACTGGTAGTGACATTAGACAGAAAATTAGAGCAGAAGTTAAGCAGCACCGGAAGCATCGCATTGCCAGACTGGTAAGTTAACCCACCAAAAAAAGTTACAGTTATGGTTAGAGGTATAGTTGGAAAAAATAATTGGGTTTTAGACATTTCAAACCCAAATTTTTTCACAACGTCAGTCAAACCTACGTTAAACCAAATAGAACCCCATTCGACCAACACTGTCCCTGAGGTAAGGGCTTGAAATATTTTGCCTTGATTCAAATAGCCTACTTTAATACCCTTCTCTTTGTTCCCAATCACATTTATTCCTATAGGAATCTTGGACGTTCAGGACACTTCTGCTGTTAGAGGAAAAAGTTATTTTCAGAGATTATACATGATTCTCATCAATAAATTTACAAATTACATAGATAACAACTTACTCCTAAACAGTCGTTTGACTCTGGAATTAATTATGACAGCAAGCATCCAGTCACACAATAGATTACCAGAGCTTTGACTCCTATGGAAGCATTGGATGTGTGCCCAGTATCTGCTGTGATTGCACCTGGATGTTGCTAATTAGTTTAAGACATGTGTCTATGCTTTCATTGTCCTTCACATTTTGTTCCTCTTAGATTTTGCCTTATATATACATAGAAATCCTTATTCCAGGGGTTCATTGGAGCACTGTTAGCATGTTACAGCATTTACTATGATTTTGTGGTGTATACAAAATTGTTTATGCTGGAGTTAGGTGTTCTATTGGAAAACACTCTTTATTTTCGTGTTAACATTTTGAAGACTTTTGCAGACTTTTTTAGCGGATAACTCCCTAAAATAGATTGAAGGCAATCTTTATGGACAAATTGGAATATGATAATGAATAATTAGGATTATAATTAAAGTGGTCCCTCAGATTACAATGATTCCACATACAAAATTTTCACCATACAATGTTTCTTCTGGGACATTATATCTTGAAACTACACTCACCATAAAATATCTCACCATTGCTGATTTGCAGCTCATTTGATTGACTAGAAGATCCAACCAATTATCATGAACATTTTATATGTAAACCTCTGAATTAGTGTGGTGCATGCAGTGATTAGTGATCTAGTAGCTCTTCTCTAAAGTACAGTGTGGTAAAACATGTCCGATATTGCTCTTTACATGTGCCAGGATGAGCGGAACCTGGTGAGGATGGCTCAATTTACCTTTCTCCTGGTACATTATGTATAAAGTACCTGAACCAAAGAAGCTCCTATCCTCACAATAGAAAGGTATTTCCAGCTTCCAGTGCAGTGTTTCTCAACTCCAGTCCTCAAGACCCACCAACAGGTCATGTTTTCAGGATTTCTCACAGAATGCACTGACAATAATTATATCACCGGTGTCAGGATCTCCAACAGAATGCATGGACAATAATTACATCACCTATGCAATACCGAGGAAATCCTGAAAGCTTGGAGTAACGGCTGGGTCGTGGATCCACTGGACCACCGCAAGCGATGGCAACAACCGCGCCAGTGAGCGGAGTCTAAGTAGGTCCCGGTTTTCACCAGAGCCCGCCGCAAAGCGGGATGGACTTGCTGCGGCGGGATTCTACCAAGTCACTACCCCTGACGCGGCGGGCTTGCGGTGGCGGCCGAGGTGCAGTGACGTACAGAATCGTGAGACAAGAACCGTAGTTGTGGGCAGGCAGGAAGCTCAGGGCAGGCGGCTGAGGTTCGGAGTCAAGAAACGTAGCAAGAGGTCGGGTACAAGGCAAGGCAAGAACACACTTAAAGAATGCTATTTCTAGGGCACGAGGCAACATAGATCCAGCAGGGAAGCACCGTGGGCCAAACCAATATATTGGGGCTGCGCCCGGCAATTAGCCAATTACCGGAGCGCTGGCCCTTTAAATTTACAAGAACGAGCACGCGTGCCCTAGGGAGCGGGCACGCGCGCCTCGGCCGGCAGAGGATGTGGACGGAACAGGAACATGAAGTGGTGAGTACAGAGGGCGAGTGTCCCGTGGCGCAACCCGTCCCCGGCAGGCTCCCTGGGGAGAGGGCACGGGTGCGCCGGCGTGCCGGAGCGCGGCCTCACCCGCTACACTTGGCCTGTTGGTGGGTCTTGAGGAGTGGAGTTGAGAAACACTGTTCCAGTACTTTTTTTAGACCGTTACATGTAATGACTTGCTGTATATATATTAGTTATTAATTTTCTTTCATTTTAATTTTTCTCCATTCTCCATTACATTTTTGGGCTTTAGAGTCAATTAGTTTTCCAGAGATGGAAAATACATATAAATCGTTTCACAACTGGCTCTGTGATAGGAAACAGAGGGTGATTAAAAATGAAACATACTCTAAGTGCATCACAGTTGTTAGTGGGATATCACTGGGGACAGTATTGGGTACCTTTTGTTTCAATATATTTATTAATGACCTTGTAGATGGCTTACAGAGCAAAATTGCAACATTTGCTAATGATACAAAGCTCTGAGAAGGATAATAGAATATTATAGATGGATTTAGGAAAGCTGGAGGCTTGGGCAGGGCATGGCAAATTAAGTTTAATGAGGATAAATGTTAGGTCATGCACTTGGGCTGAGGAAATAATTGGTGCAATTATGTAATATATAGCATGATACTGGGGATATAGATATACAGTGGTCTCAAATTTTTTAGATGCAACTAAAATCATGGATTGCATTAAAAAAGGCATAAATGCTCTTGACAGGAACATAAAGCGACATGTCAGAAAAGAGGCGCTTCCACGTCAGTTTTAAGGTGCATTAAATGAGTGTATAATGCACCTGCATAAATAAACCTGTCAAAAATCTGGCGTGTGGTATGTCTTGTATAGCATATTTAATGCCCCTAATTTAGACGCATACCAAAAAAAAAAGGCGCATTGCATATCATTGCTAGCATATTTGATGCTCTTACTTTAGGCGCATTCAAAAGTGTCAAATGCACCTAGTTTTGGTGTACAACAGTTCGTTTAGATAGAGAATATGGCATCAACAGTGTTTTGGTGCAAAATACATCCAAAAAAATGGTGTAGCCCTAATGGGACATGTCGCCCATAGTTTTGCCTCTGTACAAATCACTATATACAAATAAAAATCACATATAGGACATTGTATACAGTTTTGGGCACCAGTGTATAAGGATGACACAGCTGAGCTAGAGCATGTGCAGAAGAGGGCAACCAGGTTGGTTAAGGTAATGGAAGGATTGAAAAATCAAGACAGGCTATCAAACTTGGGGTTATTTAGCTTGGAAAAATGACAGCTTGGGGGCAGTTTAATTTCCATATATGGATAAGTAAAAAGTCTACACAGATCTCTTGCACCTAGGGCTCTAACAATGACTAGGGGTATCCTCTATGTGTAGAGGAAAGAAGGTTTGACCATTATCACAGATGAGGATTCTGTACTCTAAAAGCAGTGGAACTTGCAAACACAGTATGTTGTGATGGAGAATTCATTGGACAAGTTCAAGAGGGGCTTAGATGGCTTTCTTAAAAAATTAAATATTGCAGGTTATGGAGACTAGATTCTGGAGATAGGAGTTTGATCTAGAGATTATTCTGATTGCCATATTTGGAGTTGTAGAGAATTTTTCCTCTTGTATGGGACAATTGGCATCCGTCTCATGAGGGGTTTTGCCTTCCCCTGGATCAATACTGAAGGGCTATAGATTGGACTCGGTGGACCAATGTCTTTTTTCAACCTTTTCAACTGTTACTATGTTATTATAGTGTCAGCATACGATAGTTTCAACCAGCAATAATCATCTCAGAAACAATTAATATTGTATGTGTAGGGACCACTGTCGTATATATTTATAGTTAAGATGCTTGTATAATTACACACATTAGTAGCATGTACCATGTACATGATGATAAGCAAAATCACAAAAGCCTGCACAAGGTCTAGCTTTTAATAGTTAAATATATATCAACTGAGTGCCTCTTCGAAATTTGGCCTGGAGAATGACCCACTACTGCTTATGTGTTAACCAGTCTATGAATACAAATCGAGCCACATTGGCCATAGGTCCACCCTGTTTTAAGTGGTTACATGCTGTCAGGATTTTCATTAACTTTTATGAAGAACGGTAATATTACAGAATGAAATTACTCACAGGATGTTTTCATACTCCTAAGCTAGCAAAATGTCTGTTATAAATCTGTAACATATATTACTTTAAGATTATTTTAAAATAAATGACCAGGCTTTTCAGGGTTAAAACTCTGAGCTTGTCTCGCAAAGTTTAAACATCCCCCGAATTGAGTTTGTTTTCAGAGAACACTCTGATCCAGCTTTCCCCAATTTATATTCTTAAAGGCTAGTCTAATACTGTATTTCACAAAAACTATGATGAAAAGTAGAAATAGTTCAGATGATGTCTACCTATGTGACGGTGAGTGAATGCTGTAATGATAAAGTTCATTACGTTATTTGTCTTGATAACAGTTTTATCTTTCTCATATGGGTGGTTTCACTTTTTAGTAGTGTTTTCATTTTAGAAGTGTTGTTTTTGGATGGCAGGTGTTTCCTGAAAGTAAATAAGGAAATGTAAAATGCATTACATATATTGTTTTTCTGTGGATTTTTTTTTATTCCAGTTCTGGTTTGTATTTTTGTTAGTTGGGAGCTTTTTAAAAATGCAGCATGCTGTAGCTATAATGTATTTCTCAGGCATTTTTCCACCTATGGACCTGATATTGATTCTTTTGGGGTTCTTTTTCTGCTGGAAAAAACACATGGGTAAGTGTGTTGTTGTGTTTTTCTACATTACAAATCATGTAATTCAAAAAGGAACCATTGAATCACGTAATCTATGAATCACATGATATGGGATGAGAAAATTGCAACAAAAATAAATG
The DNA here is from genome assembly GCA_025379985.1 of Phyllomedusa bahiana. Taxonomy (NCBI): domain Eukaryota; kingdom Metazoa; phylum Chordata; class Amphibia; order Anura; family Hylidae; genus Phyllomedusa; species Phyllomedusa bahiana. Next base: position 40,686 of record JAODAL010011044.1, on the reverse strand, counting down.
CACCTAAAAAAACACATGTACCAAAACACATCACACATGTAACAAAAACGCCATAAAACAGCACAAGAAATTCAGGAAGCATAGAAATAGAACACATGCATTATGTTTTTTTCGACTTAAAAATCAAAAATTGTGTGTGCAGGAAGTCTAATTGTCCCAAACACTCTATAGCTATATTCTGCTTTGTTAGGAAGGGACGTCATTGGCGAAATAACTATATATACAGTATGATTTTATATGACTTTACTTTCCTCTCCACTTGGAAATGACCATTTATGGAAATGTATGCAATGTAATGATTTGTATAGGAGTGTGAATAATGGAAGACAAACTCTATTTGGTTGTCCATATATGTATAATTAATCTTGGCATATAAAGAACAATTTCTAGTTCTAGTTTACCCCTCATAATGGAAACAGAAAACACACACTTGCTCTTAAGGATACTTAGTAACTAATATAGAGACATATTTCTAGTCGAAAATGCCTTACATTCATTCATACTTGACTTACTCCACATTAAATTTAAACCAAGAAAAATACAAAAAGAGCCAGCAAAAACTCTTAGGGCCACATGTATGAAAACTGTCTTGGTCTAAGACTTTCCTTGTTTCCTATAGCAACCAATCAAATTTCCCCTTTCATTTAATATAGGGTTCTGAAAAAATTAAAGGGGCGCTCTCATTGGTTGCTATGGGCAACAAAAAAAGTCTTAGACCAAGACAGTTTTCATACACGTCCCCCTTAGACTCCTATAAATATGTGTAACAACACATGCTAGCAAATATATAAAAAACATAAAGGGCGACATGTATGAAACTTGGCGCCAACACGCCAGTTCTAAATCACTATAGAGTGTAGAATGCGACGGTATGTATGAACCTGTGATACGTGGGGTCATAAATCTGGCATATGGAATGCCTTGCACAGCATAGCATATCTTTGGCACATATTTTGGTAAATATCTTTGATGCATTTTTTGGGCGCATTCAAAAGTGTCATGTTTAGCGCATAATGCGACAAATTTTGGCGTACGACTTCATACATCTATCAACTAGGGCTACCACAGGTTTTTGGGCTCAAAGCATGACAGAAAACTTGTGCAGCCCTGTTCATTCATGTCACCGATAATTTATATTGTATGACAAGCAATGTTTATTTAACATGAAGCAATGATTAAAAATTATAAAACATATATAGTACAGACAGTTCATAATGGGGAAAAACTTGCTCAAAGATACTACTATTGGCAAAATACAATAAATATGGCGTTAAATACATATATTTAAAGTGTTAATATATAGTCTGATTAACAGTTACATAGTTTGTAAGGCTGAAAAATGACAGACGTCCATCAAGTTCAGCCTATTGTGCTACAATGTTGACCCAGAGGAAGGCAAAAAACCCCATGAGGTAGAACCCAAATTTGGGTCCTCATTTTAGGGAAAAAATTCCTTCCCGACTCCAATCTGGCAATCGGAATAAATCCCTGGATCAATGACCCCTCTCCTGAATCCTAGACACTATAACTTGTTATATTATTAGACTCTAGAAATGCATCAAGACCCTTTTTGAACTCTGTTAGTGAATTCACCATGACAACTTCCTCTGGCAGAGGGTCCACAGTCTCACTGCCCTTTAGTAAAGAGGATGCCCCCTTGTTCTGGATACAGTCCTGGGTATGACTAGATCTTGGGAGAGATCTCTATATTGACCTTTGATATATTTATACATATTTACTATGTGTCCCCCCCTTTTCTCTAGACTAAATAACCCTGATCTTGTTAATCTTTCTGGGTATTGCAGTCTCCCAATCCTTTTATCATTCTTGTTACCCACCTTTGAACCTGTTCAATCTCTACAATGTCTTTCCTGTGATCTGGTGCCCAAAACTGTACACAATATTCCATGTGTGGTCTGACCAGTCACTTGTATAATGGTAGATTTTTAAAATTAAAAAACTATGTAAAGCTGATGTACAATAAAGAAGTGACATCTTGCACGTGAACAATTCATAAACATTAAATCAAGTGAAAGAAGAAAAAATCTCATGAAGTGCTATTGTGCAATGGCACTATTATGAGGGTTGCTGAGGGAAGAAATCCTCACAGCCAGCTGCAATGTAACAGCAACGCAATACAAAGAAAGTTAAGTGTATAGGTGCAAAATTGCTACCCCAAGGTAGCCGGCCAAAGAGAGAGGTCCCAATGCTGGTTTCCATTTGTCTTTTTCAAGAGACCTATTAACAGAGTGGCCTTACAAACTATTTATATAATAATAAATGAGATTAGAAGTATGTATGCCACATTAGCTACGAAGGGTGCACAAGCAGCTTCCTTTCTACTGTATTCTCTAGCGAAGTCCTTTCGAGCAATTGATGAACAGAGTTCTAATAATAGGTGAGGGTCCCATATACAAGACCCTAACTTGTGAGATAATAGATACAAACTTATACAGCACAATATAGGGCTCCCATAGTTCTATTGTAACTAAAAATGTGGAACAAGTATAACAATATTTTACATCTGTTATTTTAAATTAAAACTTGACCTATAATTAATCTAAAAAAATATTTTACGTTTTGACAAGGATATCACTCTAGTAATTTGATGACACAGGATTTTTAAATAACATCAGACCTTTATCCTCTTTAGATACAAAATAGACACATGCAGTAGAAGAAATGTAACAAATGCAGTTATTTTCAGTGCACAGTTGTCACATTAGCTGTTAGCATGTTCAAGGCAAATGCAAATTAACCACCACAATTGTCTTATGCCTGTCTCTATGTCTTATACAGTCTATTTCATTTGGGTCACTAAAAATGTCCAGAGAACATGGAATCTAATACAGTCAGACAATTCACATAGTAAGAAAGTAAATCGCTCACACTCCTATCCATGAAGAGAGCAATTGCTTAGTACATAACTGCACATAAGGTAAAAGCTAGTTCACACCAGTATGTAGAAAAAACCACAATACAATACAGGGAGGATTACTGAAGTACAAAAATACTGATAAACAACCACTCACGCTACTATCCATAAGGAGGTGATTGCTAGAATTACAATTGCCCATTTGCCCTGTATTACAGGGGAGCAGGCAGTGTCAGTATTTCATATGGGACACTTGAAATATGCTGGGAAACCCACTCAATCAATGTGCATCATCAATTGGTTTTAAGGCAGCATTGTGCACCACATGTAACTATAAAAGCCTTATCCTTATGTGGTTGTAATAGTAGCAATCACCGCCTACATGGACAGTAGGCATGTGTTTGGTTATTTATCAGTATTTTTTGCCATTTCTCTTGTATGGTGCTGTGGCTTTTCTGCATTTTCTGCATACCGGTGTGAGCTGTTTTTTTTATCTTATGAGCAGTTATGTATTAACAAACTACTCTCTTCAAGAATAGTAAGTGTGTGAGCAGGCATGTGGCCCACAAGAGACACAAGGGAAAGCCCCGGTGGGGCCCTGAGCAGGGCACATCTGGAGTAGCTTTAAACTGCATACGCATCTTTGGGAGCGAAACAAGAGAGAGAACAAGAGGCGAAAGCAAGTGGAAGAATATTGTAGGAATGTGCAGTAACGTACAGTAGCTGTAGGGTGGGCCCCAGAATCAACTTAACTGCTGCGCCCCCAGAAACAACTTCACTGGTAGGTTCCAGTCCAACACTGTGTGACTGGTTGTTCATCAGTATTCTGCACCTGTACAGTTTCTACCATGTAACACTGGGGTTTTTATTGCCTTTTTGTCCAGCCATTGAGCTGTGAGTATTGCTCTGTGTTTTTGTTTTTAAGTAAATGTTGTCCCTTTTTTTTTTGGGTTACTTACCATTTAAAACTTCGGTCTGTGGGGGGCCCAAAACAGTGCAGTAAACCCTATGTTTTTTTAATTTGATTAAACTAAAAAATAAGCTGCATTGGATCAATGGTTATTTAACCTATAAAAACCCTAATCCTAACCCCGATTTAGGGCTGATTTTTTTGGGGGGGCTATTTTCACCAAAATTCAATTCAGGCTTACCTGAATTAAATCACTTACATCCCTATTGAATTTAACATTGATCAGAAACTGCAGTGCAACACTTTTTTTTGGAAACATGAATTTAATGTCAAGTTAAAAAACACAAAGAAAAATTTAATATCAAAAATCCTAGTACCTTACCCCAATTATAATCATCAAACTGCATATCATGATACTAAAAAATTAACAAATACTGAACATCTGGCATTCAACGGGGTAAATGATTATGATTTTATTTAAATAGGGGAACGTATAATGGCTTCCGGAATAAAGCCCTTTTTTACAAAAAAATTTTTTACAGCTTTCGAATCCTTTCTGTATCATTTGATTGATTTTCCCTTTTGTTTTGCTGCATTCATATGAACCTTTTTTTTTTTTCTAGTGGATACCAATCTGTCCTGTCCTGAGTGGAGACATAGATGCTTATCCTACTGTCCAACTTTTAAGCGTGTTTTTGTAACGTGACTTATCCAATGTGATTATCAATGACAGCATTTAAAAAAAATAATTCAAGCAGAATCTTAAAAACTAAAAAAATAATTGTCACGGTTCTTTCCGCGGTCCCTGCTTGGACCGTCGGCCTGCCGTGCCTCCCTTTCTGCTGGGCCCCTTGCGGGGGTCCCACACCTGTTTCGCTATGTGCTTCCCTTTCCCTGCCCGTTCTTTGCTTCCTGGGGTCCTGTGTGTGCTCTGTTCCTCTTGGGGCGCGCGTCGGCAGCTTCCTTCTTTTTGGGTTACTTTTTTGTCTATTTCCTCTTTACCTCTGACCCCTCCCCTAAAAGGGGAATTTTCTTGCCTCTGCTCGGGGTCAGTTATTACAGTCTCTTGCGGCTTCCATCTTGAGCCCCCTGCCAGATCTCGGGTCTGTTTTGGGAATTTTAAACCCCCTGAGTTTGCCCCTTTGCGCTTCCCATCTGACTCCTGGCCATCGTCTGTTGTCCCCGTTGCTGCTGGTTCCTTCCTGGTTTTGGCTCTCCTTTTCCCGATTATCCTGCCGTTTTCCCCTGTCTGTACCTCCTGTGTTTCCCGTCCAGTTCCTCCGTATCCTGTGGTGTCATGTGTACTTGATCCCTCCTTACCTGCTGTTTCCGGGTGCGTTCACCTGCCCTGCTTATGTTCTCCTACGTTCCGGGGTTTCCTGTCCTGCCCCTGGGCTGTCACCGCAGGTACCCCACGTCGGGGGGTAGTGACCGGGGGGCCCCGCAGCCAAAATCCATCCCCTTTCGGGGGGCTCGGGTGAAGCCCGGGGGCCCCCTTTAGACTCCCTCCCTGGGTGGTCCCCCAGCTACCACCTCGCCTGCGGTGTCACAAGGATCCACCCCCGGATGTCTGCGGTGGGCGCTTCGGCGTACGTCCTTGGGCCCCGCACCGTTTACAGTAGAACGCCCATTTTTTCCCCGGGGTGACCCTACCCCGTCTAGAGTGTCGCTGTCTGCGGCTCATGGCCCCACCCAAGCTTACGTTTGGCCCGGCCAGGGTCCACCCGGGCTTCGTTTGGCCCGGTCAGGGTCCACCCCAAGCATACTTTGGGCCAGGTCCCCCCCGAGCTTCTTTGGCCCGGCTCAGGGTCCAGCCCAAGCTTTCTTTGGCCCCCGGGCCACCAGACTTAGTTTGGCCCGGCTCGGGGTCCACCCAGAGCAACGTTTGGCCCGGCTCATGGTCCAGCCCAGAGTTACGTTTGGCCCCGGGCCATGGCCCCCGCCCAGAGCTTACTTTGGGCCCGGCTCAGGGCCCCGCCCAGAGCTTACTTTTGGCCCGCCATGGTCCCGGCCCAGACTTAGTTTAGTCCCCGTGGCTTAGGGTCCCGCCCTGAGCCTTTGAGCCCCCCGGGGCTTACGGCCCGCCTGACCTTCTGATCCCCCGGGCTTAGGGGTCCCGCCCTGAGTTTGAGTCCCCCGTGCTTACGGTCCCCCCTGAGCCTTTGAGTCCCCGTGGCTTACGGTCCCGGGCCCTGAGCCTTGGTCCCCGGGGCTTAGGGTCCCCCCCGACCTTCTGGCCCCCGGGGCTTACGGTCCCGCCCTGAGCCTTCTGAGTCCCCGTGGCTTACGGTCCCGCCCTAAACCCTTTTGAGCCCCCCGGGGTTTACGGTCCCCCCCCTGAGCCTTCGAGTCCCCCGGGGTTACGGTCCCGCCCTACCTTTGAGTCCCCGTGGCTTAGGTCCCGCCCTGAGCCTTCGAGTCCCGTGGCTTACGTCCCCCCCTGACCCTTCTGAGTCCCTGTGGTTTTACGCCCCCCTGGTTTCCCCCCCATTTTGCCATGCCCCCCTTTTTGTTTCCTCCCATGACCCCCTTTTTCTGGGTTTTTCCCAACGGGCATATTCACCCTACCTTGGTTTTGGGGGTTGCCCCCGTAAAATTTTTGGGGGTCCCTGGCCTAGTGGAATGCCATCTGTGATTGGAGGGGGGGGAGGGGGGGTTTGAGGGGGGGGTACTGTCACGGTTCATGCCGCGGGCCCCTTGGACCGTCGGGCCCGTCCGTGCCGCCGTGTCTCTGCTGGGGCTCCCCGTGCAGGGGTCCCAGCGCCTTGTTCGCTATGTGCTTACCCTTCTGTCCCCTTTTTGTTTCTTCCTGGGGGCCCGTGTGGCTCTTTCCTCTTAGGGGGCGGGCGGCGTTCCTGTCTTTTATAGGTTACTTGTCTCTGTTACTTCCTCTTTACCTCTGACCCTTCCTATAAGAGGAGTTTTTTGCCTCTCTCGGGTAGTTCAATTTCGTCTCTTGCTGCTTCCCCTGAGCTTTCCCGCCGCATCTCAGGGCTGCTGTTTGGGGACTTTTAAACCCCCGAGTTGCTGGTCCCTTGCCCGCTTCCCCCTCTGAGCTCCTGGCCATCTTCTGTTTCCCGTTGTCTGCTGTGTTTCCCGCCTGGATGTCTCTCCCGTTCCCCAAGATCCCCGCGGGTCCCGGTCTGACCTCCGGTTCCCCCAGTTCCGCCGTACCTGTTGTCATGTTACTTGATCCCCCCCTGATCCTGCGGGGTTCCTGAGTGCGTTCTACCTGCCCCGCTTTTTTCCACGTTTCTGTTTCCGTCCTGCAAACCCGGTGTCAAGCAGGTAGCCACGTCGGGGTAATGACCTGGGGGGCCCGCACCAAAATTTCCATCCCGCTTTGCGGCGGCTCTGGTGAAACCAGGGCCCCCCTTTTAATCCACTCCCTGGCGTGGTCCCCCGCTACCACCCCCGCCTGCGGGGACACAGAGGGTCCAACACCCGGGGTCTGCGGTCGGCGCTTCCCCGGGGTACCCTTCGGGGGCCCCCACCTTACAATAATTTATCGAAAATTTTATTAAAAAAACTGCACAGGTTTCTATCTGACAACCTTTATTAATTTCTCAAATGGTTTTCAGGCAAACTTTGTTCTTTGTATTCTCTAAATAGAAAAAGTTTTCAGTTACGCACAAGCAGATACTTAGTTAACATTGAATGACGCAGTGATCCAACATGTGTGCTACTGCTCTATTCAAAGTTTATAGGACTGATAAAGATAACTAAGTACAGCCTTTTGACTACTTTGTCAATTTTCCCCACGAAAATTTTCCTTTTTTTATCTCTCCTTTTCAAATTTTTTCAAGGTGTGCAGGTGAATCCCGTTGGGAAAAAGCTATATCTGCCAAATTTTTCTCTCCCGATTCCGTGATATTTAATCCCTGCCCTGGAATGCCCTCAATCCACCCAAGAATATCCTTGATCCACCAGAGAACACCCATTTGGGGCTAGGCTTTGCAACCCTGTTTGCAAGCCTTCCTGAAAAAATGGGAGGATTGGCAAGTATGAACTAAACATGATTTGACATTGTTGAAAGTTGAATAGGCTATACATTATATGTCTATATGGCTACTCAATGGTTGGTTTGTAGATTGTAGCCTGTTAAGGCTTTTCCTAACATGTCATGATATTGTATTGAATATATGTTATGATAATTTAGAGTCTTTGGGCTCGTTCATACGGCTTATTTTGGCACGGATTTCAGCCATATTGCGCGCCTCGTATTTACGCTGCAATATGGCTGAAATCCGTCCCTGTCATTACGGAATCCCCAGTTCTCATAGGGAAACTATGGATTCCATTCCTCTCCCCCTAGCACAATCCCCGAGCGGGGAGATAATGAATTCAATTTTACGGCGTGTACGCCCGTGAATAATCATGCATGGGCCGGGAGCGCCGGGCCCCCCACCCCCCCCCCCCCTCCACGACACCCGGGGTCATTTCGGAGGAAATCCCCCCGAATTTTGTCGGAAAAAACCGTGTGAACTACCCCTTTTTGTAATTTGGGAAAACAAGGGTGAAAACATTGTGGGTTTGAATAGAGCATGGACACGTGGGCCCCAATGCAAACCCCCTCAAAAATTTCTGACTGCGATCACGTGAAAAAGAACAGGGAATTGGAGCCCCCGTTTTGTATTGTGGAGTACAGTTTTTGGGGAAAACCCCCACCAACAGATGTTTTTCATCTATTCTGTGATTAGGTTATAAATATCTAAATAATGAATGTAAGCCACTATGGAAAATGCATCCAGATCTAGCGGATACACACTGTGCAAAATTTTAAATAAATTACAATGATATACTAAAAGTGCAGAAACATGAGCTGATTAGTAACAATTACCCAGCGGAGTTGATGTGGGACGCTTCTACCTGCTCCCTTATGGGTATTTGATTTTATTCAATGATAGAACCATCTACTGGTATAATTATATACAGCACTGCAATGCTCCCTCCTAGTTGCTTAGCAGGATCAATGTATTCATGTGGAGAATATAACAGCACCATCTAGTAGTATAATCATATATAAGCACTACAATACTGCTTCTAGTGGCTTAACAAGATTGGTGTATTCATGTGTAGTGGAGTAAATGACAGTACCATCTAAGGGTATAATCAAATTCAATGCTATTCCTCTGCACTACATATGTATAAAGAAATTAATCACAAGAACAATGTAGAGTCAGATCATCAACATCTCATAAACTAAAGCCGCTAGAACAAAATGGATGGGATATTCGGACTCAGCAGCACTCAAATACCTAGAACAAGGTCAAAATTTCTAGGCACTACTTTTTTATTTATTTATTTATTTTTTATTCCCCAGTATAATACACAGCACTGCAATACTGCTCCTTGCAGCTTAGCAGAATTAGTGTATTCATGAAGAGTATATGAGACAGCACCATTTAGTGGTGGAATATGAAACAGGTACAAACCTGATTATAGACGATCTGTTTTTTAAAATGATTGTTATTTTAATGTTGCTAACTTGCCCCCTTTTTGAGAACACATTCATTTTGTGTTTACTTTATATTCAATATTAACTGATGATAGGAAAATTGACTATTTATTATTTAAAAGTTGATAAAAGTCACAGTTGAGTCACATTATTATGCTCTTGGGTGTGTCGGGACAGATCCATAAATCGAACACAATAGAGGTGGTCCCACAAATACTCAGTTGGGTTCAAGTCTGGGAAATCAAGAGGCCATAGTAATACTTGGAAGTCTTGATCATGTTCTTCCTACCAGTGTCAGACATTTCTAGCTGCATGAGATGTCGCATGTTGCTGGAAGATACCATATGCCCCAAGGAAAACAATCAGCATGGTTCTGAGAATACCTTCCACATGGAAGCGTGCGCCCAGAGAATGCCACGAAAATAGTCCCCAGACCAAAAGGTTGCCACCATTAGCTTATGTTCTTCCAGCAATGGTTGCAGGGTGTTTGTTCTTTGATGTCTCTTAGCCAACATGCCAATGTCCATCTGCCCGATAAAGGAGAAAATGCGACCCAGCATACAAAGCAACCCAATCAGTGGAGGTTCAATTATGATACTGCAGTCAATATTGAAGCCTTTTCTGCCGATGCAACTTCATTAGTGAAACATGGTGCTTCACAGTTTCCACATCGCTTATTACTCATGATTCACTTTCAACATAACAACACAGGAAGAGATCACAAGCTGCGCACTTTCAGAAATACTGCCACCCTCAGCTCGAAGGCCATTAATAATCCACTTTTTGCCACTCTGATAAATCACCCTTTTTCCATTTGATAGCAATAGGGATTTGTGTGCAGACAGCCTCTCACACACTTTATATACCTACCAAGCCAGCTTCCTACATGAGTTACGTGCTGTCAATGTTGAAAGTAGGAAGTGGTCATAATAATGTGACTAGACTGTGTAGATTTCCATATATATGTCACCTTCATATTTTACCCATATTTTTTCTCTATTTCAGGTCCTCGAGACAAGACGAAACGCCTAAAACTGCAGCTCCTCCACAGGTTTCTTAGCTTTACATTCTTCATTGTGACACCTGCATCGTGAAGCAATGGATATACATGACAAGCAACTCTTTTTCAAACCTTTGGAGTCACAGCACAATGAAAGGAGCTTTCTTTAGAAAAAGTGTTTGTTTCTATACCCATTGTCCTAAATAATTTACAGCCTTTACTATTGCTCAGCAAGAAAAGAAGTGTAAAACTAAGTAAACTGATCTGTAGCTGCACCTTCTCCAGAGTCTATTAAACAGAAGGACTACTGAAAATCTTGAACATATCCGGACACAAACAAACAGTATTATTTCTAGGTTCCACGAAGATCTGGACGCTTTTACCTACAGTGAAGGAAATCCTCTCCTGTATTTTTTAAGCCATAGATGAAGACACAGTTGACAGTGGAGCAGTGCTAAATCTTTCTCTCTGAATGAAATACCAGCTGTTTTTCAGTGGTTGTGGATTGGATTCAATACATGTCATATATCTGCACTGTCAGTTCCATTCAGGGTAATGATATGTGTCATCATTTGCACAGATGGACAGAGCATCTAAAGACAATTTCATATTACACATTTGAATCTTACAAGATAAATGAGAATATTTTCTTTCTATCGACACTTCACCTTCATAATCTCAAAAATATATTTTATTTTATCTATACGTAGCGACCACAAACCTGTAAACATTATTATCCCAGGATAGTTTATTAAGGTGTGTACTGCCAGATTAGCCTTTGACCCAATATACAGTTTGTGCAGAATTTTAAATCCTTGTCTCATTTTATGTTTTTGAATTTTCATTAAATAAATTTGCCAAGGATAAATTACAGTTTATTCAAAAAAATACCAGCATTTAGATATCCTTCACATCTCACAAAGCTACATACAGGATATTAGACATTGATTATGTTTGGTCTTTCACTCTGTTTAGTTGACAAATGTGTCCACTGTATGACCAGCTGCCATGAATTTAGCTTATGTTATAAACAAAAGGAACATAGAATATTTTTTTAATGTAACAGGAAGATATCTTGCCATGTTAGGCCATTGCAATTTCAGGCTAAAAGCTTTAATATAAATACTATGTATCGTACTGTAAAATTATGATGTAAACATATATAGTATATTTCTACAAACGTACATGTACAAATTAAAAAAGAAATGATATTTTTCACTACACAGATTGAGTATAAATATTTTGATAATAAGTATATGATGGTTCTAAGAGTGCAAGTATAGATGAAAAGTATTGTTTGAGTGTCTGATGGAGTTTTTAGTGAAACCCACTTTGTCCAATTTCCAAATAAAAATTCGTTTGGAAAATTGGGGATTAACTTTTTGTGGAATGCATTGTTAGCTGAAAACTGCAAAAACTTTAGCATAATGATATTACAATTATACAACTTCTTATGTTTCTGGTTATTGTTCCAAGACAGGACTTAATCATTTGAAATCTAATGATGTTACTCACAATATATTCATAGAGCTTATTCACGCATGGCAGATTTGTTCTAGAAATTTCTAAAACTGCAACATGCACTCGGAGTTCTGCAACAAATCTGACATTCAAGAATATAGGGAAACATATATGAAAACTGTCTAGGTCAAAGACTTTCCTCGATACCCATAGAAACCAATCAGAGCTCCCCTTTCATTTTTTCAGAGCACTATATAAAATGAAATGGGAACTCTGATTGGTTACTATGGGCAACAAGGAAAGTGTTAGACCTGGACTGTTTTCATACATGAGGCCCATAGCCTTTGAATTACTAATCAATATGAATTTTCTATTTTGTTTACTGTCAAAGAAGAATAAAACAATAAAAAAATGTAACGAAAATGTGGCCATATCATGAGCACATAAAGCCTTAGATTAGGGAATTAATTGGATCACTGAAGAATACCTGCTATCTGTTCATTGTGCCATCTCTTGGGGCCTCATGTATGAAAACGGTCTAGGTCTAAAATTCACTTGCCCATAGCAACCAATCAGAGTTCCCCATTCATTTTTCCAGAGCACTATATGAAATGAAAGGGATGCTCTGATTGATTGTTATGGGCAACAAAGTGAGTTTTAGACCTAGACAGTTTTCATACATGTGGCCCTTGGTATTTTTATGTCTTCACTAAATGAACCCACAATCATTACAGGGTTTGATCATAAGGCAACAGTCACATCAAGAATAATACTGGCAATCTCTGAGACCATCGCTCTGTCACTGCTATTTCTGTCTTTCAGGGATGTGTATGATATCATGGTTATTAAAGGGGATGTTCTAGTTATCTTTTTTTTGTATATACTGCTGCACAAAATAAAAACTAAAATAAATGTACTCACCTTTGCACTCACTGCTCCAGCGCTGATGGTGCCAGCAATACTTCTATGTTTTTGCTTACTTCCTGTCCTTGTGAACAGTGAGTGACTGCTGCAGCCAATTAGTAGTTTCAGTGGTCACATGTGAGCAGCATGTGAGCAATGATATCAAGGAAATGACATGTAACCAGTGATGCCACTAATTGGCTGCAGCAATCATGCATCAGTCACAGAAGTAAACAGAGACAACACTGACAGCGGTAGTGCTGGAACTGCTGTGAGTGCAAGAATAGGTTTTGCTTGTTTGTTTGTTTTGTTATGTAGCAGTAGTATAATATAAAAATAAGTCAGATAACCAATAAAGTAAACTGTTAGTGATCCACCCTTAGAATACTCAGTTTTTAGTTGTAGAATAAAAAACTGAGGTGCATTATCTAAGCTCTATAGTTGCGGTGTTAATTTGTGGACTGAACACTCTGTTCATCTCAATTATGGGCATAGAAAAATACAATTTTACTTACTGCAGCCCTTTATTTATACCCTGCTGTCAGCTGTAGAAGCAAATAGAGACAGACAGACAGACAGACAGACAGACAGACAGATAGATAGATAGATAGATAGATAGATAGAGCTAAAATAACTTAAAGAGGTATTTCTATATACACAGCTTGACTACAATTAAAAGTGAGCAGTACAAAGCAAAACTCTTCAACATATAGAAATTAAATGTTTTCAACAATTTCCCACATAATCACTCCACAGTTACTGCCTTAAAATCTGATATTTATAGCTTGTTGCCAATGGATACAACCTGCAGTTCAACTTCCAGCACTAGGAAGGTGATCTATTTGTTTATGCAGCAGCAGGGGATGGGGGGATTTAACCTGGAAGTAACGTGATCGGCTCAGCATTGAGGGCATGCAATATGAGATGCACAAAAGGGAAGAAACTTAAGCCTGATTCAAATATGCTTGGAGGTTCCGTTCAAATTCTCCATCGCATGTTCTGGCACAAATGACAGGAAAAATAGCACAGCAAATGCGTTATTTTATTCTATTTTAACAATGGACACCATGGCGGAGACCAGACAGAGCCATTGTAATTAATAAGGTCCTTCGTCACTGTGGGTGTTCCCAAGGTGTCCGTTTTCACCTCTGCGCTGGAGTTTCTGAACGGAACCTCCGTCAAAAAAGTGAACCAAGTCTAACTCTACAGCAGCCAGGGGAATACAGGGAGAGAACAGCCTGGACAACAGCAATGAATGTGGAAACTTTAGTCTGCTACCCAGGCTGCTGTTGAAGTCAAGCCTATTCGTGATGTGCTGAAGAGGAGCACATTGGGGACAGCAATGTGACCAAGTATGTAAATTATAAAGGTGCAGGATTAGTGTTACACTGTTGCTCTGTCTGTAGTTATCTTGCAGCCCTATTTCAAGTTTTTTGCTCAAATGCTTGAATACCCCTTTAAATATGTTACAGGGAATTACAAGATGTGCTTGTGTACAGATGTCTCTTTCTTTTCTGTACATATCGTTAAAGTTCAATACATTTTTGTGACATGCTAGTAACAGGAAATTGCATCACAACTAATAGGTAGCCACATATAGATATAGATTAGATACATAAACCTCTCCTAACAGAGTGATGTGAAATCATGTTTTATTCACACAGTAGTTTTGCACCACTCATTTCAGTTTATGGTATCACATCAAGAGGAAAGGAAAAGTAGGACACATCTGTATGTAGAGGGAACTGGCTAGTTAAAAACTCCTGGTGTTATAGCAACTTTGGCAGTAAATCAGGTAGGCAGTCTTTCTCTCTGTAGTGTGAGAGGGGTATGAATAAAGGAGTGTAGTAATAAGAAAGAGAAGGAGTGAGGAGTAAGGGTATGTTCACACGGCTTATTTTTACGCGTAATTGCACGCGCATTTTGCAGTGTATTGCGTTTTATACGTGGCGAAATGCGCGCCACAATTATGGTAATTCATAGCTCTCATAGATCGTAACGTACGCCCGGGGAGAGAAGTGACATGTCAATCGTTCACGGTGCCACTGACAATGCATGTCACTGGGGTCCCGCCCTTTGGAAGTACATGTTGATCAGCACATGCCTCCAAAACACCTGCCGTATTGTGGCACGTACAGTACACGCCTAAATACACCATGAGAACATACCCTAACAAAGCAGACAAAGATAGCAACTTCCCAAAACCTCCTGCTTATGAACCGGAATGAAGCAGAGGTCCCCAGCACAAATAGCCAAGCTCTGAAGAGCGGTTTTGCACGTGAGGATCTAAGCTCACTGCGATTTTTTATTTTTTACAATAGAGGCACACTTTAAACATTTAAAACTCATTTCTGACTCATTTTTCTTCCTCGGGCAGTATGATTTGAAACTCAAGATTGGTTTCTGTGATCATTCCTAACACTTTTTTTTTTCAGTGACTTAAAAGGCCTGAAACTCTCATCTTCAACATGTTATTTAATTAGTTGTCAGAAAAAGACACAAGTCATCCTTGCATTTTTTTTAGTTATTCATTCTGTTCCATAATTGACTTTGTCATGATGCATACATTTTTTATTAATTGCTATACAGAAGTGTTATGGTTAAAGTGAAACTGCTTAATGGTCATAATTCCCTCTTACATCTTTATGGCTTATACATGGGACATATCATAAATGACTATTAGATGTGTGTCTAACCTTTGGGACCCACAACTATCCCAAGATCAGGATCCCACAATTCCCGCTTCTGCTTGGTCTTGTGGATAGAGAAGTGAATGTGCGCGTGTATTTTCTTTCCATTGATTTCTATTGGATCTTCGAAAACAGCATCCATGCCTACCTTTATTTAGAACTCATGAAGAAGCCAAAAATGTTCAGTAATCTCTCTATTCCCAGTTGCCATAACACCAAGCAAAATAAGGGTTTAGGGGACCTTTGTACTGGAAATAAATCCAGTCTTAGAGTTGGGATCAGCCTATATCAAATATTTATGGCATATCCTGTGAATTTACCATCAGAATATGAGATGGGAATACCTCTTTAACAGTTTTATTCTTTGTGGTTTTAATAATTTAGATCTCATCCCCATGTCCATTATAGGCCAGAATGCAGTATGAAATCATAGTGTGGTCTCTATGGTTTAGTGCTGCGAGCTGTGCATCACACTAATTGCACCATTTTCAGGGTGCTAGTCACATATATCTTTAAGTATTGACTGCTGCATGGGCTTTTATACTGTACATTTTTGTTGTTCAAAACTAACTCACATGCAACATCTTTAATAAGAAATATCTTTGCTATGCAACTTTTATTTAGCCTGTGTTCTCCTTATTACTATATTTGTTATGCAACAGCTTTATGTAAACATTACATGTCAGCTATATATACATGTTACACTCCACTGTATTCCTAGGTAAAGCAGCTAAAATAACAGCTGATGCTTTACAAGATTTTGTGTAACCTCAAAGTTTACCATAAGGTGTATGTTTACGCATCAGATTTCCACTCTTTTAATTGGAAAAAATCTTCACCAGAATTATTCACCACAAATTATTAACTGTGGCATTCATTTTTTCCACTACGGATTTTAAATTTAGAAAATGGAAAAAAAAAGCGCATTATTTTTTTTTATGCGGAGTCAGATTACAATCAGGCTAATCTTCACCTAAATCTGATGTAAAGACCACTGCAGTAGATTTTGTGTTAGATTTTATCCACTGGAACAATTCGCCATGTGCATATACTCTTATTAGATACTGTCATCACCATTAACAAATCCTTAGTAAATCGCATCTTAGTAAAGATGCATCTGCACAACATTGCTCCTGTGTTGAGCACTTTTTTAAATCTTTCAGTTCAAATGTATTGTACACAGTTACCATATTGTTGTTCAGTATCCTAGTGTAGTGAAGATTTTCCAGAAGGCTCTGCCATTAAGATTAGTGTTATTTTATCAATGACAAAAAAGTTTTAAAAAGCATATGTGTATTATGCAAATGCAGGGATATTTGAATATAGATTGGCTATATGATATATTTATTTTACTTTTCCAGTTGGTTAGTTTCTACATTTGAGCCTTGGCTACAAATAAACTTTGTTGTGCAATTATTTATTTACAAAACATTAACTGTTTTCATGTCTTCATGAAGTTTTCATTTGCCATATTTGCAACTTTTATTGTTCTATGGCTGTTTTCACATTGCAGTCTTTGTGAGCCAAAGTCATGAGTGGAACAAACATGAAAAAAGTGTAATGGAAAGATTTCTATATCTTCCATGTTTTGGAGTCACTCCTTGGTTTGGATTTTGGATATTACAAAGTTTAACTTGATGTGATATCTTACTGCATTTTTACATTTTTCTTAGATCACAACAATTGAAAAGCATTGAAAAAGTTCAGCTTGTGCCATAATATCATAATGTGTTCATTGTCAAGTTAAAGGGGTTTTCTCACCACAATGATTAGCTTTTAACAGGTTGGAAAAGGTAAATGAAGACTATTACCAAATACATTGCTGTTTTAATTTTGCTTTGCTGAGGAGAGATAAAAGATTGTATCTACTGCTCGTGTACACAAGTTTCTCTTGGTTATTAAGCACCTCTCACTGGTTTCTCTTATCTGATTACTCCAAGTTGCCTCAGATGATTCACTCCCTGCTGAGTCTTATCTCTAGCATAGGAGCTTCTTTACCTAAGTTAATGATGTAGGTTTGTGCACCTCAGATTATAAACCTCTTGCACAAACAGGAATAGCTAGGCATAGTAGAGTGGAAATGCCAATGACTGCTGTTAAACTACCCACAGCATAACCGGGGAGTGTGATTTTGAAGCTGCCTGTAGCTTTGTGAAACAGTTTGGTGAGAAAACTCCTGTAAGCTTTGCTACATCTGTACTGATTCAAAATATTGACCAAAGTACTCTTATGTGATAGTAGCTTAAGTCTTATTGCAAAAAAAAACTGCAAACAAGTACATGTAGATGAGACTTGTACTAATCATTGTACAGGCAGCAAAGTGGCTCAGAGGTTACCACTGTTGCTTGGGGTTCATGGGTTCAAATGTGAATAATGACAATCTTTGTACAGCGCTGTAGAATGTAAGAGCGCTATCTAAATAAATCAAATAAAAAATTTTCCCTTCATAAAATATTGTTGGCATATGGCATGACAAAAAATCTGTGTGTAGCTAAAGCTTTGAAATGCAATCTTAAGTAACATATATAATGCTCGGGAGTCGGTGTCAAAATGTGTAACTCTTTGAAATTTTTTTACCTCTCCTGACACTGTTGGAAAAAATAATGCATGGGTGGTACACTGACATAGTGTATCTGAAGAATAGTATCTGAATCAAGCTATTTTTTATTTTAAGGGGTTGTCCCATCTTGCAAGCTTAAAGGGGTTGTCTCACTACAAACATCATATTTTAAAATGTGGGTATCATAAATAGAAGTAAGTTTGTACTAGGATACCATTAGCAAAGTGCTATGGCTTAGTAGAACAGGTGACTTTTGTGTCTGTACAGCAACCATGTGGGTGCCCAGGTCGGATTCCACCCACCTAATCTGTCAGTAGCTGTCGGCCCTGCTGTATGATGTGTAGTCCCTCCCAGGTTGGTGTCGTGTGCATGCACAGTGTGTTGATGCCATTCTGGGACGGAGAGAGAAATCTAATGCTGTGCTGGGACAAAAAGACCTGATGCTTGCGGCGGGAAGAGAAAACCCAAGCTGTGCTGGGAGAGAGAGAGACCTGATGCTGTGCTGAATGAGAGAGAGACCAGATCTGTGCTGGGGTAAGAGGACCTGAGCTGTGTGAGGGGGGGAAAAACCGATGCTGGCTGGGTGAGAAAGATTGATGCTGGCTGGGGGGAGAAGAGCACCTGATGCTGTGCTGGCACGGAGAGAGAGAGGCCTGATGCTGTGCTGAGGGGAGAGAAAACCTGATGCTGTGCTGGCGCAGAGAGAGAGAGCCCAGATGCTGTGCTGGGATGAGAGAGAGACCTGATGCTGTGCTGAGATGAGAGAGAGACCTAATGCTGTGCTAGGATGAGAGAGAGACCTAATGCTGTGCTGAGATGACAGAGAGACCTGATGTTGTGCTGAGATGAGAGAGAGACCTGATACTGTGCTGGGATGAGAGAGAGACCTGATGCTGTGCTGGAATGAAAAAGAGAGACCTGATGCTGTGCTGGGATAAGAGAGACACCTGATGCTGTGCTGGGGGGAGAGAGACACCTGATACTGTGCTGGGGGGAGGTAGACACCTGATACTGTGCTGGCACGGAGAGAAAGAGACATGATGCTGTGCTGGCACAGAGAGAGAGAGACCTGATGCTGTGCTGGGACGAGATATAGAGAGACCTGATTCTGTGCTGGGATGAGAAAGATACCTGATGCTGTGCTGGGACAAGAGAGAAATAACTGATGCTGTGTTTGGAAGAGAGAGAGAGACACCTGATGCTGTGCTGGAATGGAGTGAGAGAGAGAGTCCTGATGCTGTGCTGAGGGGAGAGAAAACCTGATGCTGTGCTGGGGTGAGAGAGAGACCTGATGCTGTGCTGAGATGAGAGAGAGACCTGATGCTGTGCTGGGAGGAGGGAGAGACCTAAAGCTGAGATGAGATGAGAGAGAGACCTGATGTTGTGCTGAGATGACAGAGAGACCTGATGCTGTGCTGGGATGAGAGAGAGACCTGATGCTGTGCTGGAATGAAAAAGAGAGACCTGATGCTGTGCTGGGATGAGAGAGACACCTGATGCTGTGCGGGGGTGAGAGAGACACCTGAAAAAGTGCTGGGGGGAGGTAGACACCTGATACTGTGCTGGCACGGAGAGAGAGAGAGACATGATGCTGTGCTGGCACAGAGAGAGGGAGACCTAAGTGCTGTGCTGGGATGATAGTTAGAGAGACATGATGCTGTGCTGGCACCGAGAGAGGGAGACCTGATGCTGTGCTGGGACAAGAGATGAAGATACCTGATGCTGTGCTGGGATGAGAGAGACAACTAATGCTGTGCTGGGATGAGAGAGAGACCTGATGCTGTGCTGGGACAGAGAGAGAGAGAGAGACACCTGATGTTGTGCTGAGGGGAGAGAAAACCTGATGCTGTGCTGGGTGAGAGAGAGAGAGAGACCTGATGTTGTGCTGAGGGGAGAGAAAACCTGATGCTGTGCTTGGTGAGAGTGAGAGATCTGATGCTGTGCTGGGGGGAGAGAGAGAGATACCTGATGCTGTGCTGGGTTGAGAGAGATACCTGATGCTGTGCTGAGACAAAAGAGACACATGATGCTGTGCTAGAAGGAGAGAGAGAGAGACACCTGTTTCTGTACTAGGATGGAGAGAGCGAGACCTGATGCTGAGCTGGGATGGAGAGAGAGGGAGACTGGATGCTGTGCAAGAGAGAGATGCAGTCTCATGTGGGGGATTTTAGTGTGCAGTCCCATGTAAAACACAACTGTGCAGTCATGTATAAAACTGTTTTGTGAGAGCTGTGCAGTCCCATGTATAATACAACTGTTCTGTGCAGTCCCATGTAAAACACACATGTACTGTGCAGTCCCATGTAGGACACAACTGTACTGTGCAGTCCCATGTAAAACACAACTGTTCTGCGAGAGAGACAGAAGTGCAGATCCCATGTAAAACACAAACAAATAAAGCATATAGTTTTGCAGGAGAGCCATTCACTGTTCTGTGCAGTCCCATGTAAAGCAGTCATAAGAATTCCGTCGGATTTTCAGTATTTTGAATCTGCTGAAAATCCAACGGTACACTGCATAGACAGCAATGAAAAACCTGTGCTGTAGTCTATACATCACAGGTTTTTTACTGTCTCATTTAAAATCTGGCGAACTATGCAACATGTTGCATATTCCGCGGCTTTCGCACAAATCTGCAGAAAAAAAGCGGTTTTGCCACAGTCCAGCAATGTCAAAATGCTGTTGTATTTTAGATGGCATTTTGTAATTTGCTGTGTTCATATAGCCTTAATCTAGGACAGCTAAGAACCTCTCCCTTTCCCCAGCTCACACAGAATGTATGATCAAGAGTATGCACACAGTGTGTCTGCAGAGAGTGAAGATACTCCCTTCTGGGAGGAGAAACACACCCCTGCATTTCATAATCTCTGATTTTCAACCAGCAGAAAAGGTTGCCAAATGCTGTAACGAGACAACCCCTTTAAGTCTGAGACCAGCTCATAGCTTGCTATGAGACTGCCTTGGAGAATGTGATGATAGCCATACTTGTGCAATTCTCCCTATAAATTTGTATCAGAGTTTTGAATAGAGATAAGTGAGCATACTCTGCTTTATTTGGAACCATGTAGAAATGTATGGGGAGAACTACTCAAGTGAGGCCACATCCCCATTCACTGAGGCCAGCTACGAGTGAGCTATGTGTTGGCCTCAGTCATAAACTTGCAAGATGAGACAACCAATTTAACAACAGTGCATGAAGCACTGGTCTTACTAAATTGCCCCCATAATGTGATATAGGCTGTACTGTATGTGTGTGTAAACACATGACATTGTCATACATAATAGCATGATAACAAAAATGCAAGTGTTACATTTTGTATGAATTTTGCGTAATATCAATCAAATAATTTCCCTCTACTCACGACACATGCAATTTACATTGTGCATTTGGATACAATATGACATTGCCGAGCATCATGGACAATTGAATGGAGTCCCATACCTAAAGTGACAAAAGTGAAATAACAAGTGCTGGATAGAAATGCAATTAATTGGAATAATTGGAGAAACTTCACATGAAACTTTGATGGACATGAGATTATCATGCAACTGTTGCAGGACAAAAATATCAGCTAAAAATGCACATGGTAAGCTAGTTAAATACCACAAGTTTGGAGGGAAAAGTTGCCCACAAGTGTCATGAACGTTAAGAGATTACCATTACTCAATACAATTTATTTTATTTGTTTGTTTGTGTTGTATTAGTCATTGAAATATGAAATATGGATGTCAAGACTTCAAATCCATGAAAGCTGCTGCATTACTTAATGGCCTGAAAATATTAACAAATATTGTATAATGAAATATGTAAATGAAATATCATTTCATACATGTGTATTTTACAATTATTTTGGAATAAAATGAAATTTTAACTTTTTAATTAAAACATGCTATTATTTTTATTAATTGTTGACTTTTTCTTTTACTTTCTTTTATCAGCCAACAAAAACTTGCAAATTGTGTTCACTGATTCAATGTAAGGCTTGAAAGAAATCCAACTGTAACTATAAATGCACTACACCATTTCTCATTCATTTAGGTGCCTCAGCATCAAATTGGCTAAACAGCAGGGACTGGAGCTGGCTACATTCCCTGTTGTTAGCAACAAGTATCAGCTGCAATTACCATATGGTGCCCGCTCCTATGTAACGGACTTATTGAGTAAGCTTGCTACATAGGACCTTACTAATAATAGGACGTACCAGTGTCCATAAGGAGTTAAAAAGCAAAATAATAAAACTGGACTTGACAAAAATGATGGTAATATTTTGTTGCCAGTGGTGTAACTACAAGGGTTTCAGCGGTCACACTTGTGACCAGGCCCATGAGCCAGGAGGGCGCACAGGCAACACAGCTGCATTGCTGGGTCATATAGACGGTGCTGGTGGTGGCTAGGGCAGAATGGCTGGAATACACTGATCCTGGCCATTCAGCCCACTGGAGGCGACAGTGCGATGTAATTATGTTATCGCGTTGCTGCCTGCTGCCTAAGCATATCGCTAGGCTTAGGGTCTAGTAAACATTGGAAGTGGCATCCCAGAGAGGGTAGTGTGAGGATGTCACTACTGTGGGTGGAGACTCTTATACAACTACCTAACTATTTAGGGGAGACCCTAGATATACCTACCCAAGTACTGGAGGGAGAGACCATATGTACACCTACCTAACTATTGGGGGGGAGATATCCTATATACACCTAATTAACTACTGGGGGGGTCTGACAAATATATGAACAGTCTATAATTTTAATGGTTATTAAATTAGGTTAATTTTAAAAATTGAGAGATATAATATCAAATTAAAATCCCGAAAATCACTTTGTTATAAAATATAAGTTTATTTGCAATTTTTCTGAGAGAAATAATATTCGATTACTACCAATCATTAAAGTTCTGGCTTCCCTAAAACCATTTAGATGTTTCTAATCAACTCATTATTTGCATTAAAGACAGCTGTCTTAAATAGTCACTTTTATAAAATACTCCTTTCTACAGACTCAATTAATTAGTCAGACTGTAACCTCTACAACATGGGCAAGAACAAAGAGCTTTCTAAGGATGTGAGGGTTCAAGATCATAGACCTGCACAAAGCTGGAATGGACTACAAAACCATAAGTAAGACGCTGGATGAGAAGGAGAAAACTGTTGGGCAATAGTAAGAAAAGGAAAATCCAAAATGATTGAATCGACTCGATTTGGCCACCATTCAAAATTTCTCGTGGGTATCCCCTTTATCATGAGAAAGGTGAGAGATCAGCCTAAAAAAACCAGGGGGGGCTTTGGGTTTAAAGATGTCAAGGCAGCTGGGGCCACAGTCACCAAGAAAACCATTGGGAACACATACCTTAATGGTTTAAAATCCCCAGTGCCCTCAAGGTCCCCCCGCTCAAGAAGGCACATGTGCAGGCCCATCTGAAATCTGCCAATGAACACCTGAATGATTCTGTGAGTGATTGGCAATAGGTGCTGTGGTCAGATTAGACAAAAATTTAGTTTTTTGGCATGAACTCATCTCGCCATGTTTGGATGAAGAGAAATGCTGCCTATGACCCAAAGAACACCCCCCACTGTCAAGCAGGAAGTGGAAACATTTGTTTTTGGGGTTTTCTTTGCTAAGGGCACAGAAATACTTCAGCATCAAAGGGGAGAATGAATGGAGTCATGTACCATAAAATCATGAGTGACAACCTCCTTCCCTCCGCCAGGAAATTAAAAATGGATCATAGCTGTGTCTTCCAGCAAGACAATGACCCAAAAGATACAGCCAAGGCAACAAAGTAGTGGCTCAAAAAGAAGCACATTAAGGTCATGAAGTGGCCTTAATCTCATAGAAAACTTATGAAGGGAATTGAAGCTTCGAATTGCCAAGTGACAGCCTCAAAATCTTAATGATTTAGAGATACTCCTTAAAGAGGAGTGGACCAAAATTCCTCCTGACATGCGCATAAACCTCATCATCAACTACAAAAAATGTCTGACTGCTGTGCTTGCCAACAAGGGTTTTGTTACACAAATACTTATTTCTCACTGCACAATGCAAATAAATTTATATAATTATACAATGTGATTTCCAGGATTTTATTTTTGATATTCAATCTCTCAATGTTAAAATTAACCTACCCTTAAAATTATAGACTGTTCATGTCTTTGTCAGTGGGCAAACTTACAAAATCAGCAAGGGATTAAATAAGTATTTCCTTCACTGTATGTGTAGACGCTCTTTTAGGCAAATTCTTCCTATTAAGTAGGTAAAGTCCCCTTTCAGTATAAGGTTCCCCTCAGCTACCTATTGGAGCACTAGATAGCTACCTATTGGGGGTCCCTATATACTTATCTACTGAGGGGAAACCCTATACTGAAGGGGGTCTTTACCTACTTAATAGGAAGAGTCTGCCAACTTATCTGACTAATTTTAGGGTCTAATTTACCTAAAAGGAGCGTCTATTTATCTGCCTGCCTAATTTGGGAGGAAGGTGGCTGCCTACTATATGGGATGTGTACCTACTGGTAGCAAAAATGAGGGTCCTATAGTTGGCTGTGGGCACTTTCACTGTTCGGAGTCCAACTTGTTTGTGTGGTAAATTCTGAAGGAACGAGTTGTGGTCAGGAGAAGACATCCATCATAGTGGTCTGGACCAGATGAAGAGAGAAAAGAGAAAGAGAACGACTCATCAGAATAGACGTCCCCTATGAGTTTCTAAATGTATCTGCACTGTAATCACGTATGTGTGCACTTGTATCTACCACTCTATGGTCACTGTATGGAGGAAATATACAGTCTGCAGAGTCTGTGTACACTTGTATCTACTACTATATGGTCACTGTAGGGAGGTAATATACAGTCTGCAGAGTCTGTGTACATTGGTAGCTACCGCTATGTGATCTCTTTATGGCAATAATACTGGTCTTAGTGTAATGGCTTATTATCAGTAACAGTATGATTTTACAGTACGGTCTCATTCACTCTGTTTATGGTAGGGATATGTAGCAATGATGTGACAGTATTATTAGGTGCTTGCCTGGCTGGGACAATGGGTAGGCGCAGATAAGCGACCGCCTAGGACACCACTTCATTCCAGGCAGAAATGGGGGCGCAAGGAGGTATGGAGTGGGCTGAATTCCCCACTGAGGGGGGCACTTTGTGCCTTATTTGCCTAGGGCACCAGAATACCTTGTCCCAGCTCTGGGTGCTTATATATTGTTGTTATTGATATTATTGGTCTTATGTATTGATTTTTACAGTAACAGTATAATGGAATTAGTCACTATATGGTGGTGATATTTGGGGTATTATTTGGTATTTGTATATTGTTGTTATTGGTAATATCAGCCGTAGTATACTGGTTTAGTCAGTAATATTATGGTGGTATTAGTCACAATATAGTGGTGACATACACTAATAATGTGGCCTTTATACTGACTCACAGAATACAGATAACATGTCAATTAAACTATTCAGTGTAAACATTAACAAAAACTAAGCCCAAAAACAAAGGCATTAAAATTGAATTTTTTTTCTGTTTAACCCACAAGTTCTCTCAAAAGCTTTGTGGCTTGTTTATATGCATTTTGAAAAGATTTCAGTCTAGCTTTCTATGATTTGCATTCAACAGTCGTCTTCCATTAAGTTTACTTTGATAAAGACAGCAATGTATGGTTTGATTTGACAGTGATGTACACTGACCTTGTAGCTCACCTCTAATTTCATTGGAACTTCTTCTGGGCTCTTTGGTTACCATTCATATTATCCATCTCTTCAATTTGTCATCTATTTCCCTTGTGCGGCCACGTCCAGGGAGGTTGGCTACGGTCTCGTAGACCTTAAACTACTGAATAATATGTGCAACTGTAGTAAGAGGAACATTATGTTGTTTGGACATAGTTACCTGTTACCTTTAACATGTTTGTCTGTAATTTTCTTTCTAATCTCTTCAGACAACGCATTCCTTTTGGTCTGTGCTCAGTGTGATGCATACCCTTATACCAAATAGCACAGTGACTATTTTTCACTTGTTAAATAGGCATATCAACTGATTACAAGTTTGAAGACATGTAATACCAATTACAAGACACACCTTAGTTTATCATGTCCCTATGATCTTTTCTAAGGGTAGCTTAATTTTTGTCCATTCCAGTTTCATTAGTTTGTTATTATAAAATGTTTTAGTTGAGCAACAATTCAAATGCAATGTTTGACTTGTATTAGTTGATTTTCAGTAAAGTTTTTGTGAGACCATTGTGGGTTTTTCTTTCTTTAATGTAAGGGTACCAACACACAATTACACATATTCAACTATTTAGCCTATTTTCACTGCAACAATGGATTTTAACCATAGCCATTAATATGTGACTGAAGTGTGGGCTTTCAGTTCTAATTTAAGGGGTTTAACAAAAATATTGCATTAACTGTTTAGAAATTAGAAATTGGACAGTTGGCTGATTTCGTAGTCAGATGTTAGTGAATTAATTGACTTTTTATCTTTTGTTTTTTGGGGGCCTGACAATAGTATTGAGCCAAACTAGATGCCTAAGGGGAGGCCACTTTTGATTGTTCTATGATAAAAAAATAATTTTCTGTCACTGCAGATTCTATTGGAACTCGTTTAGATTCCCAGCTGCCGTAACGATATTGATTTATCAAAGTAAGCTCTTTTATTTTCATTTACCCATTAGTTTTCTGCTACTATTATACTAAACGTAGCATTACAGCTACCATTTAATCTTTTACATAATTCATAACATAAAAAAGAAATAGAATGATCAGATTTGCTAAATAGTCACATCATTTGTTTGTTTAGATTTAATCTTGAGGAAAAGGAGATTATTGGAAAGCAAAGAAAGTCATTATTTAACAATAAAATATGTACTTCTGAAGATTAATAGAAATTAATGGAAGTTGTACTCAAGTTGCATTTACCATGGACAACATTTACATAGTGGTAAGTATTAAAAGCCAACTTGAGGGCTACATAATGACTATATGTGTTACTACTTTCAAAATTAGGAAAGTTAGACATCAAGGCACTTACACTAAGCTTTTACACACAGATTCCGATGTAAAAAATGCATCAATTAAATCCATGTCAAACTGAAAATTTATACTGTATTTAATAGGCATCAGACATCAGTAAAGATGTCTTTCATTATGTATTGTGTGGATTGCTCCACCAGTCAGCACTTCTGTTGCAGAAAAAATCTATAAACCTATACTGGCCACAGAGATGAACTAGCGTACGAAGACCAATAATGTGATTCATTGTATGATAAGCGAAGGAGAAGAGTTTTGCTAGCCACCTATGATGGACAATTGATCCTTCAGATTGTTTGCCGTTTTTGGCATAGAATCACAATGGACAGTTGGTGCTCCAGGTTGTTTACAGTTTTTGGGCATATTTCAATAGGCATAAATGCATTAATGATCCGGACAATTTCTACTACATCTGCGGAAAAATATTATGCCCAGTCAAGGCAAAAAAATGACCAAGAGAGTAAGTCTAGTTTGCAAACATTATTTTGGATGTCAAGTCAGGGATCAGGATAAAAGCTGGGCACCTCATGTATGCTGCACTGTATACTCCTCAGGTGTTAGTGGTTAAATGACAAAAGAAAAGGAATTCCTGTCATGGTCTTTCTTGTTGAAAACTCTATTTTTTTTCTGTGCAATATACCATTTTCATAAGGTGATAAATTGAGGAGATCAGCACCACGACACCAAATGTATTCATGGGTCACTGGTGTACAAGACAGCATGACAAGTAATTTTGAGTCACTCGCGTAACATGTGATTTCCAACTTTAAATGTATTCACAATGTGGTCTAAATAAGAACCTCCTCTTAGCTCCACTAGTACATTTGTTCAAAAGCATAGAGCAAACCACATACCCTCTTTGTTTCGTAATTTATCGCTTTACTAATATATTCATAATTCTTTACATCAAATGACACATAACTGCTGCTATTTGATGTTTTAGAGTGGGCACTCTAGAGCACTTTGTATTATATTGAGTATTTTTTTCATAAATATGTATTATTGTTTTTTTTTGCCAAAACAAGGGTAAAAGTACATATACACAAGCCAGTTAAGCACTAGTTGTTAAAAGATGCTGAGTAAGTTCACAATCAAGTAAAATCCAGGATTAGAGGCTCTATAAGCTTTTTGTGTCTGAAAATTTAGGTAAAGGTGACCAGTGTAAAGGCTCCTCTTTCACAAATGACCTCTGCCTGGCTCTTCAGGAGGGTATCCAGCAGTCGAAATACCCTACCCAGTGTCTTAAACAGATTGTCTCATTTACAGACTAAACATTGCATATCAATAATAACAAAAAACATGATAAACATAGCAAATGCAGTCACATCACAACATTGTCATATGTATACATAGTCAGAGCACTAAAGTTTTAGTTTTTATTCAATAAGGGGCCGACCGGTGCACCCGGCCGCCGGGGGACAGCTTTACTCCGTGGTTTGCGGAGAAAAGCCCTCCTCCTTCACATAGACATGTTCATATTCCGTCCGAAAACCAGACGGAAGAATGAACATGTTCTATATTTTTTGGACCGCCGGTTTGTAGCCGGTTTTCAAAACCGAGAACTGACTGAAAAACCGGCTGAAAAACTGTGCCGTGGGGACAAGCCCTAAGGCTGGGTTCACTCAGCATTTTAAACACCACATTGTGAACTGGGGTATGTATTTTTACAGAGAAAAAAGTATGATCCTGTCACTAATTTAACACGTATTCTACATAGATTCTGTCCATCACCTCAGTAGTACACTGTACAATAAAAATAAGTGCTAACAAATTAGCTTTTTCAAATATGTAGGATAGTGTAATATCTTATACATAACAGTCATATAGTTACCAAATAATACAGCTATACATGGAGCAAATATATCTTACATATTACCACTCCACAATACCATGATCCAATAATATTACTTAAGGACCAAAAAATACTGCCAGACCTTGACCAAATGCAATTACCACATGTGACAGTCTGTCAGTTGTATCTACTGTGACGGCACGATGCGTAACATGTTAAAGTGATAACAGTGCACTTGCATCCTGTGACTCCCTGGTGATGTCTTCTCTGATGGGAGTCACTAGTAATAAATTGTGTAGTACCGTGTAGCCATAGAAAAAGTATATAATAGTGAAAGAAATCAGGCGATAACCTTTTAGCAGGCTTAACTTGATTAATACAATTTAAAGTGAGCTTTCGAGAGACTAGCTCCTCTTCTTCAGACAGTAGTTTATACATCAAATGACTGAAAAATACACCGACTTTTTATACACACAAGACATGGACTTCAAAGGAATCTTAGAATTCTTAAAAATAACAAAATGCGAAATATAGGTTACAGAAGTTATTTACAACCTGCGCAAGAATTAAAATCAGTCTGGAAACATGTTGATGCTGTGACGGGAGTGACTCAGTAAATTATTTCCTTATCTAGTAGCAAATCAGGGTGGAGTATTTTGTTGCACTCTCAGTTCACATACATAGGCATGCCATACGACTTGCATGAATATTTAACCCATTTGGCAGAGTTTAAATTTTTGCGGATTAATTTATATTGCCCATTCCTCTACCTCTCCTCATTGAGTCTTAAAATCTCCCCATTAAGACCGTTACCTGCAAATCTTCCAAGAAATGATTTTCCTCCATATAAATGTGCGGCGTCTGTCAGATCACATGTTCTGTTTTTTGTTAATGGTGAATCAGTGTGAAATTCATACGCTGTGCTTAGTCTCTTGCCCTGTTTCCCCCCCACATAGAGGCCCTGTGTGAGATGGACAGCATACACATACATCAGATACACCACATTGCTAACCTGCAGTAAAATAGTCCCCCTAATTCGTGTACACCTGCTGGGCGCTGTGGGACAGTGTACACTTCAGCAGTGTGTGGATGTGCAATGCAGGTCTTGCACCTGTACTCAGGCAAGTGGTAGGTGCCATTTTTCAGTTGGGGCCTTCAACGCTCTTGGACAATAAGGTGCTCCGCAGGATTTGTGGTTAGCTGAAAGGAGAGTAGAGGTGGGGACTGGGAATATGTCATATGAGTCAGTTGTCCGCAATGTAGGCACAGGATGAAGTTCCTTGGCAAATCTTTCCGTAGGATACTCCAGTCTGTGGGTAGTAGGTGACAACTAGTGGCACTCGTTCTTCCTTCTGGTTATCTTCTTTGTATGTGCGCAGTACTGTACTCTATTGATGGCGTGGCCTCTTTGCTGAATTGGTTGACAGTCAATTTTGGTCTGATATCCAAGTATTGCGAAATTTTGTCCTCCAGATCC
The DNA here is from genome assembly GCA_025379985.1 of Phyllomedusa bahiana. Lineage (NCBI taxonomy): Eukaryota > Metazoa > Chordata > Amphibia > Anura > Hylidae > Phyllomedusa > Phyllomedusa bahiana. The sequence goes on along the minus strand of JAODAL010011044.1, from coordinate 10,532 downwards.
AGAATTGCTTGTCCAGTCAGCTTTAGAGTTCTGTCAACAAATATGATTGTACACACGTATAATCCTGGCTGTATAAATAAGACTGTTTTTGTGTGCTTGGGGGAAGCTGGTACATTCCGAGCGGTAATGTCGTTCTGTTCTGTCGGTTTGTGGTAATACTGATGTGAGTAGTCCGGTGGTCTTTGATGTGTATGTTGTAATCCAGAAAGTGTTATTTTGCTCTCTGAATAGGTAAGTTTTTAAGGTTAATGGTGGGGTGAAAGTTAATGAAGATCATTATGGAATTGATATTAGGCTGCCCCCTCGTCCGCATCCAGATGACAATGATATCAACAATATAACGGAGGTACATTCATGGGTTTGGTGAGTCGCATGTGAATAAATATGCTCCATCCAGTGCCGCCATAAAGAGCTTTGTGCATATTGGGGCTCACATCTGGACCCCCATGGAAGTTCCCATTTGCTTTTAGATACAGGTCTTCTCCAAAGTAAAATAGAGTGGCTAGTAATGAACTGGAGACTGTTGAACTGGTTTCGTTGGGAGGTCTTGTTTATATAGGTGCACCGGACATGCTGCAACAACATCCTTGTGGGGAATGTTTGTATTAAGGGATTCTACATCCATGGTGGGCCAAAAAGGTCCCCTCAAAAGTTGGACCGAGGCATTGTGAGTTTTGTTAAAGAAGTCTGTTTGATTCCATGGATTGTGTAGCTTGGAGTATCTTGACCATGTGTTTTAGGAGATTTCCACCCAACTGAGATATTCCTCTGTCAGTGTTCCCAATCCGAAATGATAGGCCTCCCAGGGTTGCCATCTTTATGATCTTGTGGGAGCCAATAAAGCAAGCCCGGCTTGGGATCCTCTGGGATAACAATTCCACCTGCCTTCTGGACCTGAATTGGAAACTTTTTTACATCTTATTCTTTTAGTGTTGTTTTCATATATAGGACTCTGTGGGAATTCATTTACCAAGTTTGCAGTAGTGGATGGGATTATGACAGTGTTGGTTTGTTCGCCTTCCTGGGATATAGTCAGAGGTGTTCCATCATGACTGATTGCGCCGCGACCTTAGTCGGCAGGTTTATAATTATATCCTGATTTTCTTCCATGTGAAGCAAGAGGCCTTCCGTTCCTAGCAGGGTTAGGTTTTGTGTAGTTTCTTTGTTTTCTCCAGATTTCAGAATTATATATTAATCCGTGCTTTCTGACAACAGTCAATGAATTATCCAGTGCTGCATTAGTTCCAGGCAGTGGGGTCCATGTAGATTTCTTGGTTGGTTCTTCGTATTGCTGTTCTGTCCAGAGCCCCTGCTTATGAAGGTCTTTTCCATAGAACGTAATCTCCCTCAAATCTCATTTTCTCTGAATAACCCTCCATATCATTGCAGAGTTTGACATGGTCAGTGAGTGCTGAGGGGCAGAAGGAGAGACCTTTGGAGAGAGCTGACATTTCGTGTTTATTTGGCTCGTGGGAGTCATTCACTTTCTTTTTTATCTTCTCCTTCTGTTCCAGACCACCATGATGACTTCTCTTAGCCATGACTCATCTCTGCAGAATTTATCACACAAACATATTAGCAAACAATTCTTTTTTTTTAGCACCTACTTACCGTGGGATGGGGGGAAGGAGGGGTTTATGTAACGGTCTGGAGGTGGATCCACTGGACCACCCAGCATTGCAAGCCCACACCAGGGAATTAGAATCTAAGGGGGTACCCGTTATTCACCAGAGCCCGCCACAAAGCGTGATGGTCTTTTGCTGCGGCGGGTTTTCCACCAGGTCACTACCACTGGCGGGGCTTGCCTGCACGGTGGCTGCCAGAGTGCGATGCCAGTAGAACTGACAGGCAGCTCAATGGTCGATAGCACAGGCAGGATGTCAGTACAGGTGGCTCTGGTATCATGCACGGTATACACAAGCTGGAGTCAGTGGCAGGCGGCAAGGTTCTGTATACTGTAAACGTAAGCAGGGAGTCGGTTACACGGAAAGACAAGACAGGAAACGCTCTGGGAACACTTTCACCCATGGAATATACACACCAAGGATCTGGCGAGGGCCGGCATGAAGTGGCCGGACTAAATAGGAGCAGTGCCCGCATGGAACCATTTTACCGGCGACTCCCCTTTTAAATTCAAATTCCCGGACCGTCGCGGCTCCCCTAGGGCGGACCTAATTGCGGCGGCACCGACACAGACAGAGCAGAGTGCGGTGTCGGGTAAGTGAGCGCCAGAGGGGACCGAATGCAACGAGTGGAAACACGAACCCCGACGTGCGGGACGGTGCATCCACTGGGAGCGGGGGCACAGGCGCGTCTGCGACCCGGGACAGTGGTCGCAGGGGCGTCCGTGACAGTACCCCCCCTTAAGCCCCACCCCCTTGGGTCCCCCACCTCTTACTGAAGAAGAAATCTCTGGATGAGGCAGGCGTCAGGATATTCTCCTCCGGCTCCCAAGAAGACCTCTCTTCCGGGCCCGAAGCCCCCCCGTTTCCACCAGGAATATATCATCAGCTTTCCCCCTAGATTCTCCTCATGCCCATAATTTCCTTGACCTCGAATGACATTTGCGCATCAGCGCGACAGATGGAGGAGGACATCCTTCTGGGAAAAATGGTTAAGGACCAGAGGTTTTCAATAAGGAGAACATGAAACGCGTAGGTAAGTCTTATCGTAGGAGGGAGCCGGAGTTTGTATTCTACAGGCTTATGCGCTGATGACCGTCAAATGGGTCCCAGGAAACGGGGTCCCAGTTTGTGAGACGGCATCTTTAAAGCAGACAAATCATAAACGAGAGCCACACCTTTTCACCTGGAAGAAAACAGGAGGAGGGCAAAAAATTTCTTCATCCTTGCCGCAGTGAGTCTTCATGCTCTCGCTGACCTACGCAGGAGCATCGACTGACGGGTCCTGTGACCAGAAGGCCTTCATGTGCTGTAACAGTGCGTCCGCCGCCAAAACCTCGAGGAGGTTACCAGGGGAGAGGGGGACGGGGTGCAAACCATACACGACTGTATAAGGGGGTGCCCCCGCGGACTCAGACTCAAGGGAGTTATAATATAACTCCGCCCTACGGATCACAAATTCGGTGCCCAATCATCTTGCGTGCGCCGAGACGAAATGACGAAGTTAACATCGCCAAGACCTGTTTGACCCTCATCACACCTTGGCCCGTCTCGTCTGCGGGTTGGTAGCCAGAAGAAGAAGTCCAGAGCTCCACCAGAATTTGGTTGCACATTGGCTCGCCAAAAACCAGGAGATAAATTGAACTCCCCGGTTTCCGAGACAATTTGCTGCAGAGAGTCCATGCAGGCCCTGATCACATGGAGTAAGAATAGCTCAGCCAGGCGGAGGCCCAGGATGGCAGCCCTGGCCGGGACGAAATGCGCCATTTTTTTGTAAAAAGCGATCTGTATCCACCCAGATAAGGGTGTTGCCAGACCGAAGAGGGAGGTCAGCATATGAAGTCCATCGAAATGTTGTCCATGGTTGCGTTGGAATGGAATGGCTGAAAGTAGGCCTGCGCGGCTTGTGACGTGGCGTCCCTGTAGTTGCGGGCACAGGAGTCCCAAGACAAAACGAAACGATGTCCTAACATCCTTTTCCAGTTCGGACACCAATAGAACGGGATATCAGGCAGCAAGTTCTTCTTATTAGAAAGCAGCGCTGCCGGGATGACCAGCCCCACCAATGAGCAAATGTCCTCAATTTTAGGATACGTCTGCGGATCAGCAGGGAGCACAAAATTCCTTCCCAGTGAGTAACCTTCCGGAGGTCCACTGGCGCCGCCAAGATGATGCTCTCTAGAGGAATTATGTGCTCATGATAAGTACTTCCCCCCACCACGTACGGATTGCACGGAGAGGGCATCAGCTCTCACATTCTCTCAAGGCAGGCCTGAAGAGGATCTGAAAATCTACCCGGAGAAGAAGAGCGACCCACGCTAGCCTGACGTGGGTTAAGTCTGCTGAGCCTTCTGCAGAATATTATGGAGTTTCTTGTGGTCCGATAGATACGGATGGGAAAACGGCGCCCTCCAGCAGATAACGCCGACCTACTCCTCCCAGCGGCCAATTTTATGGCTAGTAGCTCCCGGTCGCAATCGTTCAATTCCTCTCGGCCGATGAGAACGTCTTGGAGAAGAAGCCGCACGTTACATTCCCTACCCGTGGGCCCTTTTTTTGTTGCGTAATCGAACTCTGCTCCGGCTCCACAGATGAGGCATCCACCTCCAGTGTGAAGGTTTTTGTGGAATCCGTACGTGTAAGGAATAAGGTCCGTAGAGAAGGCGGACATGAGCTTTCGAAAACGCCTCCTCGGCCTCGACTGGCCAGCTGCGTGGATTGGCTTGTTTCTTGGTGAGGGCTACTATCGGAGGCACAGCGTGGATAAGTGGGGAAGATGGCGATAGTAAGTTGCAGAAAGCCCCAAGAATCCTGGATTGCCCGGCAGGCCGACGGGGCGTGGCCAACTGCAACACAGTAATAGTTTCGCTGTATCCATCCTTAGTGCCTTGGTCTGAGATGACGTACTCCAGAAACGGGAAGCTATTCTGATGGAGAGAGGCACTTCCCCTATCTTGTGCATACAGGTGGTTTCTCTCTGAGGACGTCCTCATCCTCGTACATGACGAACATGGCAACGGTGGGTCTCGCGTCAGGAGAGAACACCAGGAAGTCATCAATAGTAGACCACCACGCAGGTGTGGGAGGAGTACCCTGAAGAAGTCATTCACTAGCTCCTGAAAGACGGCGGGAGCATTGCACAGTCCGAAGGGCATCACCAGGTACTCAAAGTGCCGCGTCACTGGTGATCTGAAGGCGACTTCGCATTCGTCGTCCCTTGGCCTGATTCGGGACCAAGTTGTTAGGCCCCTCTCAGATCCAACTTAGAGAAGATTCTTGGCGCCCTGCAGGCGGTCAAACAGTTCCGTGATCAACGGCAGTGGATACCGTTTTTTTTCAAACCCGGATCTTGTTTCAAACTTCCCCCGGTAGGCTATGCAGGGCCGTAAGGTACTGTCTTCTTCTTTGAGAAAAAGAACCCCGCACCTCGCGGTGATGAGGATCGATGCCGGATGAACCCCTTCCTTAGATTCTTCCTGGTAACGTACTCTCGGCTCATCCTGGCTTGAGTCTCAGGAACCGACAGTGGGAAGACTCGGCCTCGTGAGTACTTGTGTAACCTGGCAATAATTCAATTGGACATCGTATGGAACTATGCGGAGGTGCAGACTCTCGGCTTTTCTCTCGGAGAACACATCGGCGTACTCCAGCCATAATCCGGCGCGGCAGCCCGGGCAGCGTGCACCGTCTAGGGTTAATCGAGAGCAATGAAGCACCATGCGAGGTGCCACCAAAAACAACGCCCCCCGACAGCCGGGGACCCCAACGTAATCACCTCTTCCAGTAGACCAAACCAGGATAGAGAGTGGGAGCCGTAAGCCATGGGATTCCAGGAGGACGGCCGACGAAGATCAAGGCAACACATAGAAGGCGATTTCTTCCTTATCAAGCCTCCACATGGAGGGACATGGGCTTGGTTGTGATGAACGGGATTTGTCACGAGCAGCTCCCCGCTGACATGGATGAAGATGTGACAAGCGGTTCCCAGCAACGTACCACTGGAAGGCCGTATACTGCTTCAACTAGAGGCCTTGGTGGATGAAGTTCCCGGCGGAGCACGATCAGAAACGGCCGAACCTTGAACGTGATACCAAGACTCTTGACACGACCTGCACAGGCATCGAACAGGCGTGAGAGGAGGAGGTTGCACTAGGACTCATAGTCATCAATATAGAGTCGCCTCTCGGTCCCACAGATCCTAGGTGCGGGAGTTTCCCGCAGGCATGGGACACCTGGGGCAAGTTTCTCCGAAAAAAAGCCCGGGCTGCCACAGTGGTAGAGGCACATTCTTTTGAGCCGACGCTGGCCAACTCCTGTTTCAGAAGACGAGCCCAACGAATTTTGTGCATGGGCTCCTCGGTGGAGGTTGATGGCTGTGGCACAGGAGGCCTCTGGAACACCGGTGCCAGCCAAGGAAACCGGCGAGATTGGGCTGACAGATGCTCTTGGATGTCAATGCGAGTTGCTCTAACCGTACAGGATCACTGAGGAAGACGGAAGGTCACTAGCTGCCAGGACGTCCTTCGACTCGGCTTTGAGAGCCCTTTTCATTTGAAGGTAGCACACAACGCGGCCGTGTTCCAACGACATATCGGCAGGCCAGGTGTTCGGAAACTGTTATCCGCGTATGTCTCCTACAGACCGGTCCCCCAGGCGTAAGTTTAGGAGGGCTGTCTCGCGGAGGAGGCACGGCTGGTTCGTCAAAGACGTTGCGCGAACTCTGCTGAGAAATGACCGTAGATTCCTCCGTCACTGGATCTTTTCTGTCCCATAGAGGTGTAGCCCATGCCATGGCTATCCCGGAAAGGAATGGCTGACCCATGAAAGCCACCTTCGCACGCTCGTAAGTAACTGATCAGCTCATCCAGTCTCCACGTGCATAGAGCATAGGGTGATGAACCCCCTGCAGTGGTTTCGAGTCTCCGTCGAAACTATGGACGGGAGCACGAGGCAAGCATTGGGCCCCCTCATAGTACACCAGAACCTGAGAATGCAGTAACAAACCGCTGGGATCTGGCGAAGGCTGCTGCTGCTGTACGGTTGGACGCAGTTGCTGCAACATGGTTGATCAAGCTGGGTGAGTTGCTGCGCCTGTTGACAGCGATGTTTGAGACTGCGAGCACGAGACGGTCGTCAGATTCCGCCAGCTGGGTAATGCACCTTCTGGCGGGAATCCATGCCCGGATCCTAAACTGAAACTGTCTGGAGGTGGATCCACTGGACCCACCGCAGGCGATGGCGTAAGCCACACCAGGGAAGTGGAATCAAGTGGGACCGCGTTATTACCAACCAGAGCCCGCCGCAAAGTGGTGATGTGTCTGCTGTGGCGGCGGGTTTTCCACCATGTACTACCACTGCGGGGTTGCTCGGTGGTGGCCAAAGATGCGATGGTAACATAACGGCAGGCAGGCTCGTTGGGTCCGTAGACATGCATAGGTCAGGACGAGGCGTGCTCAGGTTTCATAGACGGTATGACAAGCAGGAGGTCAGGGCAGGCGGAAAGGGTTTCGTAGAGGTAAACTAAGAAAGGGAGTCGTACACGGTAAGACAAGACAGGAAACGCTCTGGAACACTTTCACCATGGAATATACACCAAGGATCCGGCGAGGGCCGGCAGTGAAGTGGCCGGACTAAAATAGAGCATTGCCCGCAATGAACCAATTACCGGGCACTGCCCTTTAAATTCAAATTGCCGGCGTGCGCGCACCCTAGGGGCGGAGCTACAGCCGGGGAACGGACACAGACTGAGCAGGAGCCGTCCGGGTAAGTGACGCCGGAGGGGACCGATGCACGAGCGGACCCCAAACCCGACGTGCGGGACAGGGCTCCGCTGGAGCGGGGGCACGGGCGCGCCATGCGACCCGGGGACAGTGGTCGCAGGGGCGTCCGTGACAGTTTAATACTTCCCTACTAATGAGATCTGATATAGGAAAGCATGGTATTGCCTCAACACCATAGCAACACACCGTGCATGTTTTTGGGATGGGAAATCCCCATCAGTCCTATATAGACCCCTGTAGGTAGGAAGGGTATAAACAGTGAAGGAAATAATTATTTGATCTCTTGCTGATTTTGTAAATTTGCCCATGACAAAGATATAAACAGTCATGCTGAAATTTTTAAAGGGTAGGTTAGTTTTACATTGAGAGATAGAATTTCCCAAAATAAAATACAGAAAATCACATTGTATAAATTATATAAATTTATTTGCATTTGCTGGGGAAAAATAAGTATTTAATCCCTTACCAACAATTAAGGGGTTCTGGCTCTTACAGACTAGTTAAACTCTCCTAATCAACTCGTTACCTGCATTAAAGACAGCTGTCTTTTAAAAAGCACCTTTAAAAGACATCCTGTCCACAGACTCAAATAATCAGTCAGACTCTAACCTCTACTACAATGTACCATAAAATCCTAGTGACAACCTCCTTCTCTCCGCCAGAACATTAAAAAATGGGTTGTGCTGGGTCTTCCACAAGACAATGACCCAAAATATACAGCAAGGTAACAAAGAAGTGGGTCATAAAGAAGCACATTAAGGTCAAAGGAGTGGCCTAGCCAGTCTTCAGACCTTAATCCCATAGAAAACTTATGGAGGGAGTTAAAGCTCTGAGTTGCCAAGTTACAGCCTCAAAATTTTTAATTATTATGTCACGGATCGCCGGCGCATCCGTGCCCTGCTGCCGAGTGGGGCTACGACCCGCATGTGGGTTGCAGGTGCGCTCGTTCCCCAAAACCGTTCCCCGGCTACTTACCCGACCAAGCTCCTACTGCAGCCTCTGTCCGCGGGCGGGCCCTCTCCCTAGGGGGCGCCGCGCCAGCAGTTTAAAAATTTTTTAAAGGCCCGCGCATTGGTAATTGGCTGTTTCTGCCCCTATTTAACCCTCCCTCTTCTTGTTAACCCTCCCCGGATCTTTAGTCCCAAATTCCATTGAGAATCTTTTCCGAGTTTTGTCTGATCCCGTGTACCTCCCTTCCCCTTCCGTTCCCCGACCGCGTTTCCCCTTTCCCCCTGTCCTACCTTCTCCCTGCCCCGATTACGAGCCTGCCTTACGATTTGTCCACGAAACACCTCGCGCCTCCCAAGCAAGTCCGTCAGGGTAGGACCGGGTACCCCTCCCCCCAAAAGTCCATCCGCTTTGCGGGGGGCTCTGGTGAAAACCAGGGCCCTTAGTTTCCCGCTCCGGGGCGGGGCTTACCCTCGCTTGCGGTGGGCAGGGACCCACTTCTACTCCGGACCGACAATTAGAATGATCTCAAAGAGGAGTGGACCAAAAACCTCCTACAGTGCGCAAACCTTATATCAACTAAAAAAAATGTCTACGCTTGCTTCCCAAAAAGGGGTTTTGCCACCAGATTAACTTTATTCCCCTGCAAAAAACAAATCTTTTATATAATTTATACAATGTATTTTCTGGTTTTTTTATTTTTGATATTCTTCCAAAAAACCTCCTTAAAATTTTAAGACTGTTCATGTTAAAAGTCCATTCATGGCAAGTTTACAAAATCAGGGGGATCAAAAATTATTTCCTTCATGAGATTCCTCCTACAGTAGGTAATATAAAATTTTCCCCTCATAGTGGGGTAAAAGCCCCCCTCAAAGTAAGCAGTAGGTAAAGGCCACCCCTTTAGGATTTATAACCCCCCCAAAAGGTAATGTATATAGGGGCCCCCAATAGTTGTAAAAAATTCCCCCCATAGGTTAAAAAATATAGGGCCCCCCGTATGTAGGTAATATATAAGCCCACAAGGTAGGGATAAGGGTCCCCATAGGTTATAGGTATAAGGGCAACCAGTAGGTGGTAGGCAAAGTTTTCACCATAGATTGGGAATATTAGATCCCCCAGTGGTTGGTAGGGGCAAAAACCCCCCCATAATTACTTGGGGGGATCTATAACCTACTAATTTTGGGGATTAAAGAGCCCCCAGTTTTGGTAGGTCTTAGATCCCCCTATTTTGCCAGGTAATAGGGCTCCCCGGAGGTTACTTACATATAAGTTTTTAAAAAAATAGTAATCTTTTTGTCCCCTCAGTAGGGGTCAAGGTCTATAGGCCCTCAGTAGTTTAATTGGCTATGGGTTCCCCCTAGGTAGTAAAAGGATCCACGATGGGGCCCCCATAGGTAGGTAAATAAAGGGGGCCTCTTTTTAGTCAATAATTCCCCCCCCTATGTGGTACTTTTTAGGTCCCCCCCTAGGTTTTTAGGTAATAGGCCACCTGGGAGATTTTAGTCTAAGATTTCCTCACTAGGTTTGGAGGGATATAGGGTCCCCCATTGGGGGTAAATCTATAGGCCCTTACATTTCCAGGGATATAGGGCCCCAGGAGGTTGATATAAAAACCTCCATAAAAGGAAGTCTTTTTCCCCAGTAGGCGGTAGGGCATGGGCCCCAGTAGGTAGAAAAATCATAGTCCCCCCAGCATATAGGTAGAAAAAGGCCCTCCAGTAGGTTGGTAGACATAGGGCCCCCAGATTAATACCTAAGGGTCCCCCAGTATAAGGGGATTTACTAATTTTCCCAAAGGAAATATATAGGGGACCCCATGTTAGATAGGACTTATCCACCATATGTAGATAGGTATAAGGGGTTTCCAGAAGGAATGTATTCTATAACCCCCCCCCCGTTGGTTTGGTAGGGCTATTGGACCTCTCCCGGTAGGTAATAAAAGCCCTGAGTAAAAATAAAGTAAATTAAATTACCCTTCTAATTCCCCCGTCAAACAACTGCATCCTTCATGCCCACATAGTAAGGAATCATCAGCCACCTTTTTTGGGTTTCGCTTCTCCTAGCCGCCTGTGCCTTATACCCATAACCCTTTGCCCTTGCGACCCACCGAAGTACTTTAATGGGGCAGAGAGCTATTGCTTCCTGAGGGAAAACTGCTGGCATTCCGTCTCACAGTAAGACC